>UXGD01002442.1:0-26076 GCA_900474315.1 Torymus auratus | reverse complement strand
TATATATATATATATATATATATTCGAGCAATCACTCACGCATAAATATTGATCCACCTCTCTGAATAATTCAAACATTGTTACAAGATTCTTTATACATTTATACACACACTCATACATCGATCCTTACGAAATTCCTCAACTTTAAAATTCGCGCCACGTTAAATTTGAAATTCCTCGGCGCAGAACGAAACACCTGACAAAACAACAGCACCGAGTTCTTCTCTTCCTCTAACGTCCAGGAAAATTCCCAACCCTCTCCTCTTCCAAAAAAGGGAATGCAAAAAAAACAAAGCCTAAACGACTTGGCACGCTCTTCTACTCTTTTCTTCTGCCCCAGCCTCCGATATAAATTACCGGGGCGCGGCGCGTATTACGCGACAATATTTCAATTTTCGCGAACGCGAGCAAAAAGTGTCGCGCGATTAATTCGCCGCGCGCGGAGAAACTTGATCACCGCGGCGCGTGTATATATATATATATATATATATATAGGACCGGGCCGTAAGTCATGTTTAACGGGGAAGGTGAGGCTAAAGAGGGCCGCTGGTGGTTCGTCTTCTCCTGGAAGAGCGGTGTCTTTTGCTCGCCTCCTCTCGCGGGTGATTAATTAAGAGTTTTATGGCCGGGAGGCGAGCATTTTTTCGCTGAATCGCTGGTGTAGGGTTTTGAGGTGTGAGGTAACAGCTTTCGAAGATGGTTTCTTTGTTTTTTTTTGTCAGGAGGTTTGTCGTCTTTTTGAGGTCATATTACTTTGAGAAGATTAAAATGAATATTTTTTTATGATGGATGGTACGAAATATTTTACCAAAGGTGCATCGTCTGACCTATCCATTATGTCAGTTGGATAAAGATGTATTGTCCGCCATATTTTTACTCTACATTGAAGTTCCTTTTGAATTTCTGTATAAATATTTTGTTACAAATATGACCATAAAAAATTACTATAGAGAAAATATTATTACTTCTCTTGTTATATAAATACTGTCCAAAGTTATAATATATTCTTTAAAATTAATCAATGCATAAGGATAAACCAAACATTTCTATAAATAACAATCTTAAACGTGATTAACGATACAAAATGTCTTCGAAACAATGGATTTCGCAATAGAAAACCTCAAAGCTCTCGCGTTTAATCAAACGGCCACACAGCGCGACACCCACTCTCGCGCAAAAAAAAAGTCTCACAAATCGAGCTTCCTCAATTCGCTCTCGCAATTACAGCGAAGCCGCACAGCCAAGAAGAAGTAGAAGAAGAAAAAGAAGAACAAGAAGAAGCAGCTCTCATCCACCGCCAAAAACAATTACGACTTCTGTCGAGCAACCGTACAAAGCGCCGAAGCGGTCGCCGCCGCCGCGTCGTCTCATCCCTCGATTTACTCCTTCTCGCGCGCAGGAAAACCAAAAACAACCTCGAGGACAAAGGCCGGTCGGCTAGCGCTCGTTAATCACGGCGCCTTGAGAGATCGAGAATGGCACTCGCGATGTCTCCTTCTCTCTCTCTTCCTAAGTACCTCTCGCTCTTTTGGACCTATACATTGTAATATAATATCGTATCAGGCCGACAATCGAAGGGGGGAAATTTAACCGGAACCTCAAAGTTGCGCGAGAGAGAGAGCCTCTCAAGAGATTTGGAGAGCGCTTCATTATGCAAATCTGGAGTGTTTGCACGTCTTCGCGCGAGCGCCCGGATGGACGCACAGACACACACATACATGCGAGGTGCGCACTGATAATGCGGTTAATACGCTAGTTAGTCTAAGCTCTTTGGGCGTAAATTCTGCGGAAACGGTCCGAGAGCCCGAGTGCTGAGGAGTTTACTTTGCCTTAGTTTTGTTATTAGTTTTGAGTTTTGAGAAAAGTGCGTATATATGTGTGCGGCGAGGATTTGCCCGCATTGCGCGATAATTTAGACGTGTTTGTTCTCTTAACGAGCTGATAATGTATATGTTTTAATAATGTTGCTGATGAGTTTGTTTTCAATTAATTAGTCGGCATGAATTTAGAACAAAAATTTCGTTTAATTGAGAGTTGATAATAAATTGCTGAAGTCCTGGTGAAATCTTAAAATCCTTAGTAATAGACTTTATAGTTTATAGTTTTTGATTAAGTATATAACAATACGTTGCTCCTATTATTTATTTATACTTTTTTAATATACTTGATTCGAACGTGTATTTTATCGAAAAAACTAGATGGAATCCAACATAAGACACTAGCGCCACCATAGCAAAAGTCTTGTAGAATTTTTGCCTGTGGTCACATAGAGACGTTACTCTGTGAGCTTTGAATTCTATAAGCACTAATACTTTTGTTAATATATAAATTGTGTTATCGTAAAAATAATATAAAAATTATTATTCTTCGTCTCCAAAGATCTGTGTAAATTGTTAAAATGTTTGTATATTCGTTTACAAACAAATACAATCAACTAATAATATATTTAAATTTATATTTAAAAATAAATTTAATATGAAACTGCTCTTCTCTTATTTTCCGTGCCATTTAATTTAATTTTTTTAGTGAATGTGAATTTTATAATTAAACGTTCTTATTAAAAGCGTTAGAGTCTCATTAACATCCGGCAAAGTTTAAATGAAAATGTTCAAACTTGGTCTTCCAGTTCCTCCTTTCAAAGAAGTTGATGAATTCAAAATTTGATTTTTGTTATTTGGAAAACTTTTAGAAATACTATTTAAAACTTGAAATGCTTGTTCCATTTATTATTAGTATATCAACGCGTGCAGTTAATAATACTACTTTGGCTCCACGAATTCCATTTATAGAGCAATATAAACAAAATTCCAACTAGAGGAAACGAGACAACCTTCGTATTGTAACTGTAAATATTAAATGTTCGCAGGTCACGTATGTTTATCATTTGTGTCTATTTGTAACTCTGTTGATATGAACGATAAGGTGAATAGAAGATTAATAAGATCTACAAACATGCATCTTTACTTGATGCGAATAAATGTATTATACTTATTAATTAAGCTATAAGTATTAATATTTTCTGCAAATGAAATAAACAAACTATATGCCATCCATATGGCAAAGAAATAGAAAAGTTAATTAAATGAATTAACTCAGAACGTCCACACATATAAGAGTAATATTTTCACATTCTTCTTTTATCCTTTAAAGACCTGTAAAAAGTGTCCAGTAAATTAAGCCTCGTAAAGGGCACGGAGGGCAGCCTTAAAAAGGCACCGAATCACCCTATGGTTAGAAAAGTTATTGCATTATAAACCGGCTCGCTTTATTTCCCTGCCTGTGGAGTAGAGCGTTTTTTACCTCGCCATACTACTTTCTCTATATGCTGCAACTCGTGCGCGCGGCGCGCACATAACTTTCGCAGTTTAGCGCCGAAAACGAGAGAAAGCGGCGAGCTTCTGATATTTTAAGCGGGAGTAGATACGTAGGTAACTGCGAGTTTTCGACGTCAGCTAGCCCGCGGGCTGTGTAACTTCTGCTGCGCAGGGCCAGAAGACCGGAGAGACAATTGTTAGTCGTTCCCTCTGTTATGCGCAATAGCTTTTCTCCCTTATGCAACGGCTACATCGTGGAATGAAATTCTGGCGGTAGAGACGAGCAAAGAGATGGCGGTTATTTTAGTTAATACGTAGACTTTGTTTTTTTAGTTTACTGCAATAATTAGTTGATGTCAAATATTTTGCTTCTTTTGTGATAGTCAAAAAATTTTGTTGTGAAATGGAATCAAATACATTATTTTTATAAAATGTCCGTTTTTTATAATGGATGTTGTAACCTGGCAAATGGCTATGATACAATTAAGTGCTTGCTGACTAAGTAGTGAGACTTGTAACGAATTCAAAAGTATATAACTATATTGAGTAAGGTTTAGTCTCACTAGGAAGTCTGGTAGGTACATAATAATGCATCCGTACGGGCCAGACACCCTGAGGCGAGCTCTTGTACCCTGGTTAAACTTGAAACATAAAGCACAAACGAACTAGTAGCCGCTATGACTTTACCAGACATGCGCAAAATACTCTTAGAGCCCCTTTCCTTATCGCCCTGTCTTCTTACCAGCGTATCTTCGAGATTTTTCTCTTGTCCGATGCACCTATCGACCTTACTGCACATGCACAGTTCGCGCATCTCCAGGACATCGGCGATGTAGTATATAGTGTGTGTGCAGCTGAGCAGATAGGCCAAGGAAAGGTGCGGAACGGAGAAAAGCGATAGCTCATGAGGTAGCGGCCGGGAGTGGCAGAAAAGCTGCTATGTTGTCACTACTGCTGCCTATGTGTGCAGCGTTGTTGTACACGGGTCCGCGGAGCGCACATCTATCAGCAATACGAGCAGATGAAAGCAAGCACTGGAGCTCACTTCCCGGCAAGTGAGCGCAATGGCAAGGCACCCGTGAAGATCCGGCGACGAACACCCATCATCCGTCGACGTGTGACTGCCACAGCCAAGTCCAGTCAAAGCAAGCCCAGTCATATACACTCTAGTCCAGGGCAGTTCATCATAGCCCGTTGATCAGTCAAGTTCCTGGTCTCGTCCCATGCCGTCCCATCAGTGCAGGTCAACCGTTCTGAATTGTGAGTATACCAAGGTTTTGGTGTGTGGATCCTTTCTTTCTCTTCCTGTGTTAGTGTGTGGGCGTCGCAAGTGTTTTCGCCTTAATAGTATTAGAATAAATAAAGTCCCTTTCTGTAATTTCTCATATTTAAATCAAAGTTTTTAGTGTTACCATTTATTTTGCGGTCCCAAACCTCATCATTAATTTTCCGCAGCCCAACTGCAAGTTATAATGTGTGTGTGTACACGTGTGTGCGCACGTGTGTATGTATGTGTCTTTGTGTATAATATACGCTATCTCTAAGAGGGTCTTGGGTCTCCTCGCACCGTGCGCCGCTGCCCCGCCTACCAAGTACCTCCTCCTACAGTCAACCAACTCGATCGTTTGTTTACATTTGGCCGCATATACTTAGAATCGGGGATGCCTGTCGCGTTGAAATTTTGTAGAAACATACTCAGAATCGATGATGTCTATATTGCCTTAAAATTTTGTATAACATGCTCCTGTATACTTTGCCTACTGTGAATAGCTTTTTAGTTTGTTTTATCCATTTTTAACGAATCGCATCCTAAGGGATTTGTGTTTTACCGAGGTACTAACAATCTGTGTATACAAGAGTTGAACTTTGAAGTTAAATAATTTTCATAACTGAGTTGGCAAATATACCTGGGAGTGCGATGTAAAATTTTGATCAAAATTTTCTTACCTACAACTTTTTGGCTGTAATGGAACAATAAATTAAGTTTGGGGAGTTTGGTGACTAGTACCAATAAATTGGCAGAGGTTTTTTATGATGATACTGTATTTTTTTTAGAAAGGTATAGGAAACCGTTAAAGTCAATGTTATAGTGAAGACATACAGAAGGAATACTGAAGAAGACATCAAAATGTCACATATTGTACAAGAGCACCCAAAGTGGGCAGAAAATATATGGAGTGCAAGAGTTGAAGAGAACTACGATGATGAAGAACTTATATTTGTAGATGATACCCAATCTAATAATGAAGTGGTTTCACAGGAAATCGATGATGCAGAGCTCATATTTGTAGACGATACCCAACCTAAAAATGAAGTGGTCTCACAGGACGATGATGCAGGGCTTATATTTGTAGATGATACCCAATCTAATAATGAAGCGGTCTTACAGGAAATCGATGATGCAGATCTTATATTTGTAGATGATACCCAACCTAATAATGAAGTGGTCTTACAGGAAATCGTTCTGATAGCCTGGGAAGGTAAAAATAATAAATTGATGAATCTTCACAGCTGGCTTGAAGAAAAACTTGGTAAGAAATACAGCGAAAAGACTTGGTTCATGGATGACTTTGGCTGCTTTAAAAAGGTTTATTTTAGGTCGCTCAAGGATAAAGAGTTTATATTAAAATATCAAAAATTATGGAGTATAGAAGCCGTATGGAAGTGGCATGAATTTCACAGAATAAAATTAATGTTGCAACTACTGCAGATGATTTAAAACAATATCAAAACGGTCCCAAATGAATACATTTTGATATAAAATTTCTTGAGAATAACTTGTGTTATTTTGATGACATTTCATTATGTAAATTAATTTTAATGTAGTTGACAGTAAAAACTATTTATTTTTCAGTTCAACCAATGTAGCAATTCATATGAAAATACAATGAAAACCATTTGTGTAAGCATAATTATTCATTATTGTATAATAAATATTATATAACCAAAAAAGAAAAAATATTAATTATACGAAAAGTAATGACGCATTGGTAATAATTAAATTTTATATAACATCCTTAAGCTCATATTATATAGCTTTCAATACATTTTTCTTTGTTTTTTTTTTTTAAATTAATTTAGTCGTAAAAATATTTTCCGGATGCATTTGTCGGTCTAACGACCGTTTAATATTTAACACGCATTAACCTTTCATAAAACAATAACGCAATTTAGCACGGGACGATAAATCGCTCGAAAAAAGGGGGCAGAAAAAGAGGCAACGTTAAACCATCCCGAACGGTAAATAAGACTCGTTTTATCGCACCGAAGTACAGCGAAGAGCGCAGAGAGAAAGAGCCAGCGAAGAGGTAGCGCTGCGTATAACGAGTTTATTGAAATTTAAAAATTTCCAACGCGGATGATTGAACTTGCGCCGCTCTGCAGTCGGGTAATTCGAGGCGGCGTTCAATTGCTGCAGCAGCAGCAGCATCTACCCCCCGCCGTGGAGCTATAAAGGGTTTTAATAGCGGCCGATTGGTCGATCGGAAAATCGCGTAATTAGCTCTTTCCTCTCTCCCTCTCTCTCTCTTCCCTGATGAGAAGAGGAAGGCGTAAAAGCTTCCCTGCCACGCTACATTTTTGTCTGCAGCGCTGTACTTGTATTTTTTTCTTCCTTTATCTTCGTTACCTTCCTCGATTTTACAATCGGCTCTTAATTTTATCTGCTACCGTGAGCGCGCGCTTGTGTTATACGACGCGATCGAGGCGGAAAGTGGAGAGAAGTTTCCGTATACGTGTGTGGGCATGGCGCAAGAGGGTTTTTAGTTGGATTCTGCTAGGTGATACTTTGAAGCTAATGGGATGTTCTTCGTGATTGGATGGTTGTTGTTTTGGTAATGGACACACGGGCTTGATAAGATGAAACGTTTGAGGCTTATCGAAAAAGTTTGAGGAAATACAGAAAATTTTCTGCAGAAAAGACTTCCGAGAACGTGGAAACTGTTTGAATTTTAATAGAAATTTAAAGATGTGGCGGGGAAGGTAAATTTTTGCTGTTCAGAAAATCACCGAAGTAATAATGTTTGTAAAGTTTCTTCTTTTAATTATTTTTACGAGAGCATGATGAATGTTCATGAATTATAAATGTAATATTTTAGCTTTTTACAATATTTTATAAAATTTATTCTTTAAATATTTCTTTAGTCGGTATTTTTGCATACATAGTAATTTCGATATTGAATTTACAATATCATATTGCTATAATAATATATTTTTTATTATTGCTCTTTTATGAATCGTGAACTTTTTCATATTTTTTTTTTATAGCGGCCAGGATCGATATGTTTTCTAAGTAACCAACGCACCATTTTCCTTTCCTAGAGTATAAAGCTAATGTTTCATAAATGTGATCACATTATTATCGATGCCTTAAAAATAGATTATTCAAGGCAGTAATTTTTTTTTAAAGTTGACTTTACATTTTACAACGGCCGACAATAAACTGTCTCACATAAAAAAAGTCGATAGTGTAATTTTTCCGCTATTTTTCACTTAAATTTTACACAAAGTAATGAAAGCTTTTTAAATAATTACCTATTTGCTTTTGATATTGTAGATTAAAAACACAAGCTTTGTTTATTTAAAGAAAATTATGCTTTTATTAAAGTATGTTTTTCTTGTAAAGTAAATCCAAACTCGATAATAAAAGAATTCACGCGTTATATTTTCGATCAAAAAGCTAGTTTTCTTTTTATCGCGTTAATTATATCGCATTATTGATATTTTGTAATAAACTGTCAAGTATTTGCATCACACCCTAAAAACGATACGATAAAGTTCGATAACTTCATACCTTCGATATCTTATCTCGAGATTTACGCGTAAACATTAGGATTAATGGAAGAAATTCTGCCGCATACTCGCGAAGATTTGCCGAACTTTTTTGATTTTCCGAATGCCGGGCCGTTTGAGGCGCATAAAGCGACTTTCTCGTCAACGTAATGCAAGAAGTTTACAAGTTATGGCTCGGAAGCATAAAAAGCTTGCGCGCTTAAATTTCCCCTCGACGTCCTAAAGAAGAGTTAAGTATCGAGTCATATGATCAATAATTCACTCGGCTTGATAGCTCCGAAGAGTCATATACGGGCTATATGGAACTTCAGAATGCACGTGAAATTTTTGGGTCGCGTTAAGAATAGATGCGCGCCTTTTATCGCCGTTAATATTGGACGAAGGTGGTAAACGTTAATGCAATTAACTGATTAAATGAAAGATCGTGCTGCTTCGTTTATTATGCACATCGAGTTATGTATTCTCAAGCGCGTTTAAACATTTATTTCTATAAAAAAGGGCTGAATAGAAAAGTCAACTTATTTCTTACTTTATTCATTTATATAATATTTACACGCAACATTTTTGAATGTTATTATTAAATTTGACGTGTATCTTTAAATTCGTAACAGAAAATGTAAAAATAATAATTCTAAAATTGAAAGCAGGTAATATTGAAAAAAACCCAACGTATCTATATCCTAGAGAGTAACAACAACCCCATCATCTAACCAAATTACACGTCGTTATTAACCGCACAACCACCGGCTTCTCACTATACACCCCGCCCACATTCACCCACCCATCACTCTTGTAAAAATATCTGCAGATAGATCTCCCGCTCGCTCTCTCACTTTCACGCGAGCGCGAAGAGCAAGACGATGAGCCGAGAGCATGAAAACACTTAGCGCGCTCGGGCATTTCCATTAACAACGTCTTTAGCGGAAACGAGCCGCGCTCGCGTATCGAGTCGCTCTCTTGCTCTCACTCTCCCTACTCCGGCCGCGCGCTGGAATCGATACTGCCGCACTCATATTTTTTCTTCCCCACGCCTCCCTGTCGTCGTGGGCTCCTGCTGCTGCAGTGTAACGGTTATCCGGGGGCCGGAGTGTAGCTGTCTTTCTCTCTCTCCTTCGCACGCTGTAGCTTTTACCGAGCTTACACACACTCTCTCTCTCTCTCGCTCGCTGGTCTTTTTCCCGACGCGGAGCTCGAGCTTTATGGCTTTCTCCCGTGCGCCTGCGACTTTCCCGGAGGGAGAGAGGGTGAAGCCCTTTTCCCTCATATTCGCGAGAGGGAGAGAGTATGTGTGTGGGTGGCGAAGCTATACCTACGGATGTGTGCCACGCGTACGACTGGCGCGAGAGTGCAATCCCCCCCACCGTCGTGTTTGTGCTGCCTTCGCCCGTACGCGACAGATGTGCTTTTCGGTAAGTGTCTTTGGTTATTAAAGTTAATTAGCGCTGACACAGGGTTAGTTGGCTGATATTGCGCCGAGGAATGCTTATATATATTATATGAGAAATATTGGATGCCGTGTAATTTTGGTGGATGGCGGAAATGAAGATGTATCCGCGATAAGAATAGAGAAAAATTGTTTGAGAATAAACTTTGTTTTTTTTTTTAAGCAGTATAAACGGGTTTGTTTCCTGATACTACAAAATGTATTTCAGGAATACGGCGAATATACATATTTTAATAAAACAATGCTTTCAATATTAAGGATCTCTAATACATTGAGAAAGTAAATTTATTATTAAATACAGTTCGTTTTATGAACTGCGAACGCCTATTAAAGTGGAAGATGTTGGCGCAGAGATTAAATTATTCAAATGAATTTTTTAGAACATGTTATTAATTAGGTTGCTTAATACTGCATTACATTCTCCTGGGAAATTTTCCAAGAGGCAATTAAAATTTAGGCTTACGTAAATATTAAGAACGATCAAACAGTAACTAGCGAATTACGCACGTAAAGATTTACTGCAGTAATCAAGTATTAAATATTAATTATTTTTTTACCTGTTATTCATAATGTAAACACGCTAATTAATTTTTATCGTGTAACTCGTATAATTATAATTTTAATTAAATGATAAATAAAAATATCAGCGTTGCAAACATAAAATATAATTTGATTATGTAATGAAAGTTTGCGAAACAGGGATAAATAAAACGTTATCATTTTTCTAAAGCGCTCTAAGCTTCAACAACCCATAAAACTCATCAACACAGGAAAAATCGAATTTAACCGTCACCACCTAAACATTTTTCTCATCCACACAATCAATTGATCGCCTTACTACTACAGTAGCACGCGCTACCAAAACAACAAAGAAAACCTTAATCATCCCCGGTTGCCCATCCACGGCATTTCGCTCGCTTTTTCCAACTCTCGCTATCTCCCGACGTTTCCTCTCCTCAACAGCAGCAGCAGCAGCAGCTGGCAAGTTGTTGCCGTAATCAGATCCGCGCCTCTCTCGCTCCTTAGGAAATCGAAGCGAGTCAGTAATAATCCGGGGGCCGCCGCCGCCGCGCCGGGCTCCTTAATCTCCCGGGAGTAACTCCTTCCTCTCGACGCGCGGCGTACACCCACACATACATATACGCGAGAACCATTTTCTCGTCGAGCGCGCTCCTGGGATATCTCGCCAATGGATTTCGCGAGCGTCGAATTTATACGTGAGCTGACCCCGTATATGTAACGGTGCGTTTTACGGCGCGTGAGATTTCATTGGGCCGGGAGAGGAAATTAAAACAGCGCGTTTAATTGTTACCCCCCGCAAACTCTTCATTTGGGGGGGTTGGCTGCGCTGCCGCTGCGGGAGGAAGTTGAATTTATTTTGCGAATTGTGAATGGCGGAAGGCAGAGCCGCAGGAGAATGTTTTTAATTTGATGCGGTAGCCGCGGAATTTCTTTTGTTATAGTAGCTGCGTGTCCGGTTTTGCGAGGCGAGTAGTGCGGAACGTATGAATTTAATTTTATTTATTAGTCGCTTTTTGGAATGAAACTATGGAAATGAGAATGAAATAAATGTACGTTTTTTTTAAAGACGGGTAATTAATTACATTTTTGGTTACTAGGTTTACATGATTATTCTATTACATAACAAACTAAAGTATATTTTTAAAAATTTTAGAAAACATACTTGAAATATTTATTTCAATTGTACAATAAATGCTTTGTAAACAGTTATATTTGATGTAAGTTAGGTCGCACGTGATATGTAACTAAAAAATAATAAAATTTTCGCTGTTGAATTATTGGAAAGAGCTACTAGTAGCGCAAACAACATTTCTAATTTCGCTGGAGAAACACAATGGTAGCCCAAGCCGTTCGATAAACACAGAATTTCCCCGAAGTTTGCAACTTTGAGAAATATTGATTTTCCCTCCGGGTGATTTAATTAAATATCCTACGTCAAATAAAGTCGACCAAATTCGTGGGCGCCGAGGCTCAAGGAGAACAAGAGAGAGTGAAAGAGAGAGGGAGAGAGACGACCAAGACGAGGACGAAGGGTTAGAAATTTCCATTTCCCGAATTTTTCGAGTGGTCACTTGACCTTTATATCTCAGGGCTCGCGACGGCTCGGGGACATAAAACTCTTTCTTCGTCTTTCCTTCTTCACTTCGGGAATTTTCGAACTTTCGGCGTTATATTTCTCACGCCGCTGAGTACTTTTCTATTGTTTTCAGACGCTCACCGTGCCCTCAAATTACTCGTAAATCGCTTCTAACTATAATGTTCAACAGATTTTACAGAGTGTTTATGATATTAATGTTCTGAAGTGTTTTTCTTTCTCAACAAGACAAGTTTCTTTTTGAAAAGTAAGTACGTAATATAGGGTTGAACGATGCACTCTTTTATGTAGATACATTTGCCGTCTCGTATTGCCAGAAGTTGGTATACTCACCGCTTCCATTAGAGAACGCATCAAAAGCACCGCAAACTGTGATCAAAGCGACAGCTCGTATAAATAAATATTCGAAGGGTGAATCGCAGTCAAGTATTAATCAGCGCTAATTAATATTCATAAACATAAATCATTCACGTGGAAATACACTAGCTATTTCCAGCAGCAAGTGCTTATAAGTAAATATTATTTTGTGTTTCGCAAAGTGAATAAATACTGCGCATTCAATATGAATAACTTAATAAACGCGACATCGGTTTATGATTTATTTCGAATCATTTCAAGTTTCCGTTTATTTTTCAGTCGGCGATATAAAGCTATAAATGGCATCAAAAGTATATATATAAATGAAAGGCGAGATTGCACGGGGAAAAATGTTGTGGTAAAAATTTCCATGTTTGCAGATTGCAAAAGTCAGACACTCGAAATAGCAAGAAAGTTTTAATAATTTATGGTGTAAAAATTTCTATTTTATAGTAATTTTACGATGTAGGAAAAATTACCATAAGTTAATCGCAATTTTTACAATAAGTTATGGCAATTTTTGTGGTATTCCGAGGATGTCTCACACTTACAATCAGACATGGTAATTTTTACCACAACATTTTTCTCAGTGATAGGAATAAAAACCACTTTTATTGTTTCATAATTGCAGTTCAAATTGAAACAAGTTCCCCATCTTCCAGAGTATTTTTGCAATTATTTCTTACTAATTACTTATACAATAACTCGAACCATATTACAACTAAAATAAGTCTCATCAAGTAGCAGCTATCTCGAGCTTAACCGTACCTTTACACGCTAAAACCTAACCTACGTATACATATATACGATCGCGCACGAGTGACCCCTTCATTGCTCGTCGTTATAGCACAGAACGACGGCTGCACACCTCTGGACTCTAACTACACGACGAGACAAAACGTATAGACTATATACCTACGCCGTACAAATGAAATTGTCAGCCGCTTTTTGCGACCAGTCGTCGCCGTCGTTCAGCTAAGGACGGTGAGAAAGAAAGAGAGAGAGATAAAAAAGGAGGAGTCGAGAAACCCAAATAGATAGTCGACTAGTGCAAATACGGAGACGGCGGCGTGTTTGGAGGAGAGAGAAGAGAGGAGGTAGGTATCTTTCCTCTAGGGGAAGGTATTTGTGTGCGCGGTGTAGGTTGTGTTATATGCGGCGGTGTAACCGGTTCGCTAGACGATGAGACGTGCCTGCGGTGTCGACAATTTCATTGGCGTGTGTTTGGCGTTGGTCAGGGCGACTGGACTATTGACATTGCGCCAGTTGAACATATATTATTCTCTCGGTTTTTAGAATGAAGTAGGGAGAATGTTTAGTTTTGGCGTGCAGATACTAATGGTACAAGGCACTTGCAATTAATTGATGGTACAAATCATAAGTAAATTTATACATTTATAGCGTTTGGTATATATAGCAGAGTTTGTTTAATTAAGTGATTTGATTTAGTTCCTGTTTAACCAACTTTGAGTGACGTTCGAAAACAGTATTTTACTAAGTAATAAACATACAGAAAGGCGTTCGCTAATTAATTTTCGCGGCAAATATTTGTCGATTTCAATTTGATGATAATTTCAATTAGAAGTATATACTGTGTGCACCGCTCGTGTGTCCTTAAATACTACGCAAATAATAATGCAAATAACTAATCAACAACAACCACTTACAAAAGCCAGGATGATGTTGCTGGAATATAAATTACCTTAAAGTGCCCAAGTAAACTTTTAAAAAGGTGCATTTCATAATTACTCTCGCCGTCCGAAAAACGATAATCACAACTCTGTTTTTCTCAGCCACTTTCCCCAACCGCCCAGCTTCGTGCATAAAACCTCCTCGAAGTCCCGCAGAAACTCTCTCTCTCTCTCATCCACGAAAGCAAAACAACGCCACGAGAGCGCGAGAGAACAAAAAAAAATTGAAAAAGCACTAGATAATGCGCAGGAAGAGGAGAGAAGGTATAAAATTCGCGGAGAGAGGCGCGCGTCACGTGATTTACGCTAATTTCCCGCGCGGCACTCTCTCATCCTCTCCGTGTATATATAAAAGCCGGAGAGAGAGAGGAAGTCATAAATCGGCGCCCGGGAGACTTCCGGTCAGCTCGCTGAAAGCCCCCGTCCGACTGTATATATACATACAGGGTGAAGTAAGCGAGCTTTCGGCGGATATTGCGCGCGAGCGCGTCGAAAGAAGCGGGGGAAAGAGAAGAAAAGCCGCGAGCCACTTCCTCTCTTTCCCCGGCTCTTTTCGGACCACCTTATTATTTTTCTCTCTTGCTGCGCCTGATGGCTCATGTATTTGAGCTAGTTTTCTTAGCTTTTCGGTCGACGGAGGAAAATTGTGAGGCTTTGGCGGTGAAAATTCCTTCGCCAGGATGAATTAGCCGGGACTCGTGGTCAAAATTTCGGAGGTAATTAAGGTATATACCTACTTAAGGTACTTTTGTGGCTTTGCATTTTGAGGGAGCCGTGTTTTTTGTTGCTGTAACGGCGAGGTTTTCGCTTTGTTAGGCGTAGTTTGTGTATATAGCGACATATGTAGAAGCTGCTAAGCTCTCTTTTTGTTAGAGGTCACAAAGGCGAAAAAAGCGTTCCAGAAATTTTTTAATAACACTTCTTTTTTGGAAGATGAAACATCAAAATTTGCATTTCAGGGATGAAACCGTTGTGTGTCTGCTAGTGGATGACTTTCGTATGCTGCGATCCTATACTTGTGTCGTAATTAATTGAAAGAATAATGTTTTGAATACATTATATATTTTATCATCAAAGAAATGAAAACTGCAGAACTGGGCGGAAAACTCCTGCATTTTTAAACATGAAAGCAGTTCGTGTAGGCGCAAAACTAAACCACACGATAAATCCGTTTAATATTCCCTGTGTCCGGTACACCGCACAAAGTGAAATTTTGCCTTTCGATCGCAACTGGTGCTTGAGCACCGACAAAAGATTACAAAGATCATTCTGCTAACCTAAAGGAAATCGATTGTTCGCAAATTTTCGAAAGGTTTCTACCAAAGCAAAATTGTGTGTATGTGCGCGCACCACCTCTACGTTTTCGTGTGTGCGGCTTCGATCTTTCTCTCTTCTCGTCCTCTTGAACTTGCCACCTACACCTTTGCCTGAGACTTTTTTTCACAAGGTGACTTTTTTTTCATTTTTTAGTTCACGATCTAACTATAAAGATTATCCTAAATCTCCGCTATATTATCTTTTACGGTGATATTTTATAATTTTTTATGACGTTCGATCAAGTTTTTGAATATTTTAAAACAAACTTCTAAAATCTAAATTAATATTTACGAATTATTGATTACTTCAATAGGCTAACTAGAACAAACATTTTACAGAGCTAATAAAAGAAAAGAGTATACGAGCAGAATGTCTTTGCTAATAAGCAAATGGAATTTCTCTTAATGAAATATTCCTTCACATTCTACACATCAACCGCATGCTTCACATTCATTCATCATTCTACAAAAGTAAAACTTCCATCCAACATAAACTACAAATTAATTCATAATTCTATACGTTAAAATAATATATGCAAAAGAAGCCTTTATCACTAATCAAGAAATCAACCGTTTTTCTTCCACCAAGGCAAATTGAAACAAACAAATCTTCAAAATTGGAGAAAACTCGTACCCCGTCCGCCTGCGTTTTCGAACCTCATTCATGCATGCACGAAAGAGAAAAGAGACTCGGTGCTCGCGCACGACGACCTCGTCGGGTACACGCGCCCCCGTTTCTCCCCACTCTCGGCGTCTCGCACGCATCCCGATGCGAGCTTCCCTTCTAACTATGAAAACGCGGAAAGCCACGCGCGCTCGCGCATGTAGTTAATCTGGGATAAACTGGGCGGAAAATTTTCAGGGAGTTTTCCGTCTGCTGGAGAAAGAAGAACGGGGGGTGGAGACGACAGCGGATTTGAGCTGAATGAGCGGTATTTATGTGAGTTAAAGATTTGAAAAAGATTTTTTCCCGTTTACCTGATATGAGTAGGGGAAATAAGTGAAAAGTGGTTTATTTGCGTTGCTTCTCTGATGGAAAATAATGATAATGGGGCTTGATTATTTACGTGGCGAGGGAAATCATATATTTAATCCCACTTCTTTTGTAAACGTACGTGATGCACCGAAGCTTCAGCGTTGATGCCGATATTGCAGGATTAACAATCGCAAATAATCATTTATGATAAACGTATGTTGATGTTACTTTAAATATAAATTACCGAACTTGTTTCGAGAATAAATTTAATATTTTGTATCAGCAATACCTCGCGGTATAATTTTCTGGAGATGATTTTTGTAATCAGCGATTTCTCTGAAAAACAGAATTATCTACTTAAAATAACAATAATATAATTCCGAATTGCTTTTTATGAAAGTTTACTTTTGTAAAGAATATTTTAAAATTATTATTTATTTTTAATACATCGAAGAGAGAATATACAAAATTTCTTGATAAAATATTATATTTCATATTTTCTCATTCAATATGAAACTGTAAAATGCAAAAATGTTCTTACTTTTGTTTCCAGAAAAAGAATTTAACTAAAATAACAAACCTTCGAAAATTCAGGAATCCAAGCAACATAAAACAAATAAAAATCGATACAAAATTATAAGAAAAAAAAAAACTATACCCTACCATTTTCATCAACATCGCTCACCAAGCGCACAACAATCGCGACCATCGCACTTTAATTCCCCGCGCGCTCCTAGCTATGCATCCCCTGCTTCTCTCCTCACCGTCAGCGCTCTCTCTCTCTTTCTCTCTCTCTCTCCGCACAAAGGCAAAAATAAACGCGCGCGGCGCGGGGTTAAAAGGACTGTTAAAAACTCAAAAATAACACAAAGCGTGCTCTCTTGCTCGCGGACTCGAGAGAGAGAGAAAGAGAGAGAGGAGCACGGGCCGAAAGAAAATCGAAGCTCAGGCAAGGCAGTAGCAGCAGCATCCGACTTTCGCGCGCTTGCGCGCAAGTGACGTCACCTGGCGCTGTGCGCTGCTCGCGTGACGCAGGTGTGCCCCACAGGAGAGTGAGAGCAACGAGCGTCGATAGCGCGCACAGCGCATGCGGTTATACTGTGCGCGCGAGTTTTACGAGGGGCGTATACACGGGGGTATTGGTTTTTGAGGGTTTCGGAGGAAGCGGAACACGCTGGTGTTTGGTAATGGAAGTGACGGTGGGTAATGAAGGGAGCGAGATAGCGAAGAAAAGATTAAAAATAAAAAATGGAAAACTTACTAGTGGAAAATAATGAAATTTTTCAAAATTTTCCATTTCAATGTAAAAATATCACGTTAAAAAACATTTTTGTCGAAGAAAAGGCTTCTGGGCCATTAAAGCTGTGCATGTAAATGATTGCTGTCTTATGTTATGTTTGATTTACAACGTGCATCGCAATATCTGCAAAAAGGTGCCCGCTACATTTTTCATTTCGAGCACGAACGCGCCGCGGCATCTTATTTTTCTTATATGAAAAATCATTCGGTAATAAAAATAGCAACTGCACCTGTAACATCTATTATTAATGTGTTTATTTTCCTTGGTATTGAAGAGAAGTGATTTTTCGCTACAGAAAAGTTTTACTTGTCCATGGTCTCAAAGTCATACATTCACTTAAAAAGTAACGCATTTGTTAATCCCAATAAATTATCTAATACATAAGTATCACAAATTCAGCAGTAAATCTTAACTTTCATAAAAAGAAAACCCGCGTTTCTCTAAAAAGACAAGACCGAAATTAATAAAAACACCAACTGCATCAAGACTAATAAAAAACATCTGTTTTCCACCCGCGAGACATCATTAATCCCATAAAGAGCTGCAACCCAGAAGGATGATCCCCCGCGGCTATGCAATCACAGTTGAAATTTTTCACACGTGATCCACAGAGCAGGACCGCGCGCGGTCCACGTCGTCGTCGTCGTCGGTCAAGTTAGTACACACACATACGCGCGTTGAGGGGTCAGCACGGCGCGTCGTCGCTCTCGTCGTCATTGTAGCCGCGGACGTGTAACAGAGAAGGACGCAGGATTAACGACGAGAGAGAGAGAATTACTACACAGCACAACGACGCCGGACTCTGTCCTCGCTATTTACACGAGAGAGACAGCGAGCGGCCAAAGCTTTGACTCTGCGATGTAACATAGTTACACAACTCGTGTACCCGCGCGGCCACGTGCAGTAGAGTGTTTATTTTACAGGTCCGCGTGTTCGTATGTGTAATTTTGATGGGGCAACATTATTGCAATATGTAGGAACGTGCTGCTGTGCCAGCGGTACATGCTCGAGGATGACGGAGGATTTCGGTTATAGTTGCGGGGATATAAAGGACGAGAGATTTGAGAGAGAAAGAGTGAGACATGAAAAATGGTGTGCTATTCTCGCGCGCTGTATGCCGTGATTCTGAGCGCCAGCGTGTGAGCGAGCTCGAAGACAAACTGTGTGTGTATATGTACAGGTTGCGCTGCTGTATATCGGGATTTTTTTTGTCTCCGAGGATGAAATTTATCAGGTGAGGGTATCTTTTTTTTAAGAGTTTTGTGGTAACGTGAGGAAATTCTTAGGATAAAAATTAGTCGGTTGCTGTAACTTTATGGAAGAGGATATAGTAAGAGATGATAATAGCAGAGTTTTTGGTTGAAGATTTGATGAAACATCAATTTTGGCTAACGAATAATAAGATTAGTTAATTTTATTTAAAATAAGAAGTTCAAATGAAATTGAATAACATAGTAAATAGAATTGAATAACTGTAATACGTTTATTCGATATACTTCATAAACTATGATTAGTGTAGCTGATTGATTTAGAAAGATAACTCTTTGGCGAACTGAATTTCGATAGTAAAAGAATTACACAAGTAAAGTTTATTGTACAGAGATTGAGGATTAAACTTTCGAAATTTAATTTTTTGATAAAAGACAACTGGAGAAACAAGGTAAATTGTTGTGCTAAAGACTCGGGCGAACAAAACCAATAAGAAAGCTGGGCAGCGCGTTGACACTCTGACTTCTAAACCTATATACTAGTAGAGAAGAAGAAATTTTAGACAAGGGGGAAAGAAAAAGAAAACATAAGAAAAACGATGAAACAAGAAACTTATGAGAGGGAGAAAGAATGAGAGCGGGTGAGGAAGAAAGAGAGAAAGAGAGAGACAGGGGGCAAGCCGGGGAGCAAAGATAAAGTGTGACGTATACAAGATTGAAAGCGGAGGTCAAGTTATAAAACTGTTCCGTACTGCGCGGACGTGTACTTATATGAAAGCTTTGTACTGGTTCGGGTTACATTTTATGATCTTAGTCTTCGGTTTTATTGAAAATTAAATAAAGAGTCGCCTGTCCTACTTACGTCATTTTTCATTAAACCGAGTGTATATTTCATATCTGTGTCAGTTAAAAATTCAAACGATTCCGTTACTAAATTGTGTTTTTTTTTTCTTATTTCAGGAAAGAGTTTATTTGAAATAAATGAAATACGTTCTTCAAGAGAGACGAAAGTCATCACGAAGAAAATTTTTGTATAGGATAAATTAAATATATTATACGCCGTTTTGAAATAATTTTTATTTTCAGATTTTCCTCAAGTCATGATTTTTTTTAAAGCCGCTAAGAAAAAAAATTTCTTAAGAAACAACTTTTCAAACTGTTTCTGGAGAAAACTCTACGGTGAGGTTTTAAATAAGATAGCAGCACGCTTTTAGCATTCGAGTTGAATTTTACTTTGTACGTTTTATACGACGAAGAATTTAAAAATTAATTAAATGAAACTTTACTTATTTATTTATTTAAAACATTTCAATAAAATAAATATTTACAGAAACATGGTACTTTTAAACTAAATGAATACATTACGCTAAAATCCTCTTCACCAGCAGCCTCAATCCCGTAAAAATTTCTTATAAAGAAATTGATACACTCCGTAAACTTATCCATTATATTTCCCGTTTCACCACAGTACAACTTATTCATCTTCTTGCCCTCCCGCAAATCGATATTCATATCGAGTGAAATCAGCGCACCGAGTAAAACGCGCGCGCGCGCGTGCAGCCAGCCACCGTCGCCGCCGCTAAACTGATTGTTTTAATATCCCAAGACAATATCATCGCCCCGCTCACTACAAGAAAAAGGAAAAGCCCACTTTTCCAATTTCCCTTGGCATCTCTCTCTCGCCGTAAACACGAGGGCACGCACGAGCGAGCGCCAGGCGAGATGAAAAAGGAGCACCGCGACGGGACGAAATTAAAAATTCGCCCCTGCGCGCGTCTTCGTCGGGGCCCTTAACCTCTGATATTGCGCGCAGTCGCAAGACCTCGCTGCTATAAGGGAGAGGGTAGAGGAAACGAGAGAATCAAGTTAGCGCGTGGGCGGGAAGGTTTACGTATGCGAAGCGTTTCGCGCTGGGGGTGAAAAATTGAAAATCGCGCGCAAAAATATTTGCGCGCTCTAGTGTTTGCGGGGCGACAGAGAGAGGGCGCAAATCGATTTTTATATGAGTTTACGCTTTATATTGTTGTCACGTGGTATATTGATCCTCCAAATAAACGAACGGAAAGTATGTGTAGCGCGGAGGAGAGAAGAGTTGTGGGCGATGTTTCGGAGCTTTTTTCAAAATGCGAGAATTTTTTAATTTTTCCCGGATGTATAGAGTTATAAAATCTTTTAGTTGAAAAGTTCCTTTGACACCAACAAAAAACCTCCCTTATTCAAAACTCTGCTGCATCTCCGAGTAGTAATTTTAAATCAAGATTATAATCCTTACAATATTTGTATAACGCTACTTACAAAAACTACTCCGACCAGCAATTTCTCTTAAAAAACTATTCAACCTCCACTGTTATTATTAAACCTCTCGTCTCTGTAGCAACAGCCACGATCCACGTACAACAACAAAGTCTTAACCCTTCAGCGAGTTTTCGAGGTGGAATGTCCGATATATGGGCGGCCTGCTTATTTCATATAGGAGACAAAAGCGAAAGAGAGACGAGGGAGTTAGGGGATGGAGGCGGGGCTCGTAACGAGACTCGGGGAGAGATCCCGGAGAGACAATATTGAGGCGATAAACGCGCGCGTGGCGACGAGCCCCGGGAAAACTGCGCAGCTCCTTCTCTTCTGCCGGCGTCGACCCGAGTTTGGATTATAGGGCATGAAAATAAAGTTGCGCGTTTTCGGGAAATTCGCGGGTTACGCGCGTATATGCAGCGCTAGCGAAGGCGTGAGAGAGATTCTTGCGGATAGGTGGGATAGAGATGCGTTGTTTTGGAGTTGGATTTTGTGTTAATGGAGATTCTTTAACATTCAAAAGTTGAAATAGGTTTCGTTGAAGGTTTTGCTTGGAATAAGGTTTTATGCGTGGGAAAAGATAACGAGGCAAAACTATAGTTTTATGAAAATATTTTAGGAGGGTTGGGTTGTTAGTTAAGAGGCTGGAAAGGTTCAGTTCAAAGGTTAACGGACAGTTGAACCTCAAGGAGAGGAATGCAAAAGTAGCACAATTGAGATCCGAATATATAGACAATTTATTCGTTCAATAGTACTTGGGAATCAATTTATTGGCAATGGCTCTGATTCCATTTGCAACTATTCACGGAGTTCAATTCGATTTCGGTTTGATAAAAGCATAGTTATACAACTCTTCAAGGAATATTCGCAGAAATTGTTATTAATACTTCATTGGCTTAATTAAACATGTTTTATTAAATAAATCTGAAAGAAAAAAAGAGTAAGTTGTTTTGTTACTTCGTAAGATGTGTTTGAATTTTTCGTTTATCTACGTTTTTCGCGTTTTTACAAGTTACAGGAACTTTTATATTAACGCAATCGTTGTAAATCAAAGAAAAACTCTCGAGCTCGTAGAAGTTTAAAAAGTATAGAATGTAAAAAAGTTAGGCTCAAAGAATATTAAATTTAGATCAAATGGTGAAAATGTAATTACGAAGAAAGTTGAGAAATGCCTGTAAGTAAATGAGTTGAAAGTAGATTTGCATATTTTCTTTGAAGCAATAAATTCCCTAAGCAAGTTCTTAACTTTAATATGAAATGGCGCAAAGCGCTATTGTATAGTTTAAATATGTTGCAGCCTAAAATGGGCTGGATAAATTTATGCACTTAGTTTTACAAGTTTTTTAATTTTAAATTCGAGAAGCGCAGCCCACGTACCACTACTCTACCAAATTTTTGTGATCTAAAAAAAAATGCTACTGCGGTTTTACATGTTAAAATCAAACTTTTAATATTTTCGTAACTATTTATATCTAAAATACAAAAAGTCAATAATAATCTTATTCAAGTATAACGCAAATACGATACAACCAGCAAGAAATGTTTACCTTTCAAAAACCTCTATACCAACAGTCTCTTCATCCCCCGCAGCACCACTTCCACATTATTCCCAAGCAAACTATGCTACTATTTACACATTAATTCCTCCTCTTCCATAAACATGAAGCGCCGCGCGGAGCGCCAGCCACCCACCTGACTTCGCTTCCCTCCGAACTAATTCGCGGTACCGTCTTGTTGCGAGAGTTGCCGTCGGGAGAGAGAGAGAGAGTTCGATTCGAGCGAAACTAAGTAATCTATCTGTTTTGCATTCGCGACAGGGCCAGGACCGGATGCCGCGGGAGTAATCCGCGCGCAGACTTTCGCCGGGCTTAGCTGTCCGGATTTTCGTGCAAAGTCGCCGGGGGCGGGGAAAAAAACGACGGGAGGACGTCAGTGACGAGCTCGGTAAGTCCGTAACGTGGCGCAGGAGTAGAATGTTAAAGAAGAATGAAAACGTGAAGGTTTAATGATAAAAATGGGATAGCGGTAGGATGAGTTTCATTTAGTTTAGTAGCGGTTTTGTAATTTGCAATGCAATTGATGGAAGAAATTCTAAAGATATCAATATAAAATACTTCATATACTTTTATTTCTTAAAATAAAAAGTAAAAAAATGCTTTTATTACTGCGATGTTGTGCGGTTATAATTTATTTTTATTATCAGTTCATAAAATCTTTCGAGAAATGTACGTTAGGCAAATGAGTTTCTCTTCAACACTTAGAGGACTTTTAGAAAAATCTTCCACGCAGGACCTAATCAGGGACATATCCGAGTACGAGTGAGGACATATAAAGTGTTTTATGGAATTATATCGGTTCTCTAAGGATTGATGAAATAAAGAATTACTACTACACCATTATTATATCAACTTATTAAATTGCATAATATTTTAAATGCGGTTCCGTATAAAAACTTGATACATCGCGAAATTGCTTCATCAAAAACGTACATACACACTGTATTTTCGACAATCGTAACGAGAACAAATTTAAAAAAAAATGGGAAATAAAAGGCCCGTAAAAAGAAAATAGGAATACGTAAGAAAGGAGGATTATAAAGTAAAGTGGACTAGAAGGAGATAAAGCACAGCAGCCGCGTGAGCGCGCGACTGTCAGTAGAGAAGCTACGAGTATAGTCAGACTATCATGCGCTGCACTAAAGGCGGCAGAGCACAGCAGTCCTGCAGCGGAAGGGAGTAAAAGATTTTAAGAGTGCTCGCGAGACCGAGAGGAGAAATGGAAAAATGTCTCTAGGAGATTCGGCGAAGTGCGGAGAGCGAAGGAGAAGCGGCGACGATAGTGTGCGGCGCGGCGAATAGATTAGAGCCGAGGGCAGAGAGTATATATATATACGCGGGGGGATAAAAAGGGAGGAGATGTACCGACATTTTCGAGGAAACCACTTCCGGTACTTAGACGGCGCGGAGCCGGGAACCGCGAGTGAGGGAAAAAGAGATAGAGCGAGCGGGCGTATAGAGCGACACGAGGAGAACGATGGCAATTACCCCTTTGGCAAAGCCGCACCACTTTGGATATCTCCCCTCCCTCCGCCCGGCGCGACTTAATTGCGCGTAAAATCAGTCCGTCAACTTGGCCGTGAGATGCGAGCCTCGGGTTCTTCTTCCTCGGGTTTTTGCGCGCGCGCGGCTGCGGAATTCCGCTGTTATTTCGCCACGAAAAACACGCCGCCGTCGTTGTGTGCCGGAGAAGAAAAAAGGAGGAAGGAAGGCGGAGCGGTTAAAGACACCTGGCGCGTGTATGTATGTGTGTGGGTTTCGTCGACTCGGCGCTTTTTCTTGCTCTCTCGGCTCGCTTTCTCGCGTGTCTCTGCAGGCGCTGTTTGCGTTGCAGCAGCACGCGCTGCTTTCGGGTTTTATTGTTTTTGTCAGCGGAGGTTGTTTACGGTTTTAATTTTTGCGTTGGAAGGTTATATTGCATGTACTTATATGGGTGTTGAGGGGTAGAAAAGTAAAGTATAAATTTTGAATATTATACTTTATAGTATACACGTGTAATATAAAGTAATAATTTTGTTTTTCTCTTAATTTTTCTTTATTCCAAGTTTAAGCATTGCGCTATTCATTTCGAAGCTTTTTTGAGAACGCCAAATGGGATGAAAAATTTTTGGGAAAAAACTAAATGAAAACTCATGGAGCATTCCGCGTAATCTACGAGGTAGTAAAAGTCTATAACAGGTGCTGTGCTGATATAGTGGGTTGAAATAGTATGGCAAATTTTAAAATTCTACTTCTGTAATTACTTTCTGCAGAGCGTTTTCGAAAAATTATTGAAAAAGTTCCGTTCAAGAACTTCGATAAGATATAAATTGCGGAATTGATAAATCAATAAAAGATTTATTTGATCGGGGTTAATCGTTGGACTTGAGTCAAAAGCGATTATATAATCCTATTCTAACCTATAACAGAACCCCATCAAAATATTCACCTCGCGCACCACTGACACACTTTTCACCCTATTACCCTCACCATTTAAATTCCCGTCGAGCGAAGCCCATACACCGGTGTACCTTCGCCGCGCAACGGCGTCGCGTCGTAAAATCGCGGCACACGCGGGGTATTAAAAAATAAGCGGCACCGAATTTATCGCCGAGGTCATTTTCCGCGCTCAGGAGCATTCTTTATTGCCCGAAATTACCGTGTTTTCCATATTTCACCGGCGGCAACGACGCGCAATCGATATATAGAATTGCCCCGCGGGCACGCGATGTATATAGGAGACGCGTCTTCGTTCGGCGCCTCGCGACGTCGCTGAAATCCTCTGTGTGTGGTTTATTTATAGCCGGGGGTCTATTTACGGGTATTTAGCGGATGGAAGCGCGTGCACCCCTCGGGTGTAGAGTAGGCGGCGTAGAGAGCTTAGGGAAAAGGTGGATGTCGTCATTGGAGAGGGTGTTGACTTATTTTGGGGAGGCGTGAGGATTGCGTCAATGATTTTGGGTGTGAAATTTCGGGAGAGTAGATTCTATATATAGGGGAAGATTAGAGTTAAAATTAAGGTCATTCAGGGAGGTATTACGTAAAAGGATTGGGACACAAAGGATTCTAGTTTTAGATACATTTACAACTTTGCTGATTATTTTTGAAAGGAACTATTTATAAATTTTGAACTATGGTTGGGAGTTGATGAATTTTGAATTACGTAAATCAGGCGACACGTGTACTTTGTACCTATTTTAAACTATTACACGAGGTGAAAAATAATTTACGTAAAAGCTTTACTTTATAGTAAATTTATATTTAACTGTAGTCATCTCTAAGCGCGCCTCATGCGTCGTTGTAACCTGTTTTTATAACCTAGCAACCCATTACTTCCACCAACCAAATCACAAATAAATTGATATAACATATCGATCACTTTTTGGAGATAGGAATAAATAATTTTGCTCATCAGTTCCAACATGCAAAAGGAAAGTATAAAATTTCGCAATTGAAAATTTAATTTTTATCAAGACATGTTATATATTAGTTTTTCCCTTACCTTGTGCACGTGCTTTAAGTAAATGTATTTCGGCTTATTATCTACTATAAAAAGGAGTGAGAGTTTTAAGCTACAATCGGACGAAGTACTCCTTAAAAACAACGTAATTTATAATAAATTTCCAATACTTATATCTTTACCAAGACATTCATGATTTATAATAGTTGAAGATGCTAACGACAGCTTGTAGTTGAAGTTGAATATAGGATTCTGATGGTCTTGCTGTCCAGGAGG
>UXGD01002441.1:0-26083 GCA_900474315.1 Torymus auratus | reverse complement strand
TATATTTGAATTAATTTATTATAATAATATTTTTTATCATTTTTTTAGGTAATTTTGGCCAGAAAAGCCTATAGGTGTAAGACCGCCTTAAAGGGTTAGCGGTAACCGTTCGCGCGCGCAAATGTCATTGTCTTTCTGACACGTCAAGGAATCACGTGTGTTGTTAGTGTTTTGTTGTTTTTTTCAAAGTACAAGAAGTTTTTTTTTGCAGCACGAGATGGCTGAACATAACGAATAAATAATGCATTTCTTTTAAATAATAATAACTTATAATAAAAAAGCAAGTGTAGGAAAACAATCATTAGATTCATTAAACTACGCTTTCGGTTGTCTGTGTTTCCTACGTTTTCAAACGTTTTCTAACGCTTACTGTTTTTTACATACTAATAAAAGGACAAAATAATTAACCTTATTATGTTTCATTTTTTTTCAGAGACTAGTTCTTCAAATGGGCCTGCGATCACACGAACTAAAATGTTATACATCACGGAATCATCCATTATGGCACCATAGATAGCTATTTGTCCGAAATGATTGCAGAGTATTATTTCGGTGATCAAACTAACAAATTTTTGAATGCTGGGAGAGTGTTATGCATGGGAAGACGAACATTTATAGTGGAATTGATTGAGAAACAATTTCAATCAAAAAAAAAATCAGATTTCTCTCTCTCTCTCTCTCTCTCTCTCTAAAGTAAAACTTCAATGCACCCTAAAAGGCCCCTCATAGATACGGTCCAGCGCGCTGGAGCCACCTTAAGTGTTTTCATCAAATTTAGCATAAATTGACATATATTTCAATTTTTTCCTAAAAATACAGATCGATTGATGCTCTGGGATAGATAAAGCACATTTTGTACTATTTTAACCAAGCTCTATGAATTTTTGTGGATCCGAATGATCGAAGAAATTTATTTCCTCATTTTAATATTTAAATTGCAAATAAACCATATAAAACTAATCTGTATGATCTTAAGGCTATGTTTTTTGGAAAATTCAGAAAATTTCCTAAAAAATGGTATATATTGTGCCTATATGAAAAATGCACTCCTGAGGAGCTATAAATCATTGAAAAATGGAAAGAATTGCAAAAAATACTAAAATCACCAACTTGCGAATGACAATTTTGAAGTCTGATATAAGAGAATTAAATGAATGTTTTCTACCTATCAAGAATCAAATGAAATTAAGAAATTAGTCAATATTTTAATACAATTACTGGAGACATAATAATTGAAATATAATTAAAATTTTTCTAATTACCCTTTTACATACAGATTTATAAATGAAAATATACCAAAAGATCCGGACCCACATATATATGTATAAATTATTACAAATTAAAATCGAAAATTTCCCGTCATCAAAGCAGACAATAAAATACACTACAATGATCTCAAGCCACCATTTACAACAAAACAGTACACAAAATTTATTCTCTAAATTCCTACAATAATCATCCCTCCAATTATAGCGTACAATCGCGTGCACATCAGTATCTCCCTCGTCTCTACAGTGCGCCAGCAATTTTCCGGACAGCTCAAATCGAGAATTCTCCCCTGGCTCCCGTGTCATCATCTACTTGACGGTCGTAGCGTGCTTCTTGCTTGGGTATTTGCCGTAGACGCGGCCGCTACGCGTCACGCGGTAGTAGAGCTGCTGGCTGATTTGAACGCAGCTCGCGCTCACAGCGAGCTTGCGGCCCGCGGCGGCAGTCGCGGCTGTTACCGTCATGTGCGGCCCGTCGCCCGCTTGTGCCATTCGCCTGAACCGTGACTTGGCGGCCGCAGCCACCGCCGCCGCCGCGTTCACGTCGCAGCGACGGAGCACGGCGGGCTGTGGTTTCGGCAGCTGCTTTGGCTTTTGGACGCTCGGGCTGGTACCGGGGCTGGTTGGGTGATATTTCTGGAATGGGTGGTTAAGAGGGATGAGCGGGATAAGATTGTTTTTGACATGATATTTAGTATGTACTGTCTAAAAATGAAGAAGTAAAAAGTAGTTCACTCGTACGAATAAGTAAGTAAAATCTACCAATATTTTAGTGAATATTTACCTATTGAAGCATTAAAGCAGTGGACTTAAAACTAAAGAATTACTTCATTTTTGCACTTCTTTGCACCAGACTATTCACTTTTCATTTTTAGAGAGTAGTGCTATCATTTGTTGTAAAATAGTTATTATTTTATAGGATTGTCTACATTTTTCTCAATAAATTTATTATTGAAGTTATGGATAAGTGCTTTATTTAAAGATAAAAATATTTTAAAAACTCATTTATCGAATTAAATAATTTTTATATAAAAATCTTACACTCTGACTATAATTTAATGTGCAACAGATTTGCAAAAAAATTTAAATAAACTTTGTTATACTATATTTTTGTCTTATGGGTATCTTGAATATTTTATATTTTTAGATTTCTATTGCCTACTTCTTTTATCATTCCATTAGTAGAGTAATTTCTCAGTGAACCTTTAATTTTACGAACAAAGCCAACATCAAAAACTGCATGGTTTCTCAATTCAATACTGCCACCCTTGACCGACACAAAAGTTAAAAAAAAAAAAATAACGTATATAACACAGTCAGATATTATTCTTTCTCACTCAGTCGACACCACGACCCAACTCACAATTTGCTGATACACCCTCCGGTGTTCCCCAGCGCTCGTCGCGGGCGCGCTCGCTGACACGTGATGATGCCGCCTCTGATGATGATGCGCCTTGGATACGACGACCGTTGTAGCACCGCGTTGCCGGCGCTTCAGTAGTCGAAGGGGCGAGGCGGGTCCAAGGACGGCACGGACGATGCGCCTGCGGCACCGCCAGAGTAGCACCGCCGTGGCAAACCACGCGAACCACGGGCCGGCGCGCGGACTCGCGGATACTGTCGCCGCCGCGGCTGGCTCGCGTGACCAGAGGAATAGCATCTATAGAGATAGGATGTCAAGGGATGGTTAGATGAGGTCATGATGGGGTTGTTGGGAAGGAAGGCAATATTCGAAGAGTATAGTGTGTGGTTACGCCGTTAGGAACAATAGACTAAAGAAAAAATTAATTTTTGCTATAAAAATATTTTGTTTATATTTAATACTGCGTGCCGTAGAAGATAATTTTATGTAAGGTTTGGATATCATTTGTTCGTTGTAGGAACTTTAAACAGCAGCAAAAATTATTTCATTGCATTTCAACAATGTTAACTTCTAATTCAACCGTAAATAAACTATCACCGGGTAAGCTAGTAAAATCTTGTTGAGATGGATACTTTATATCATGAATTTTGAAAATAGAGTTTCAGGAACTGGAAAAGCTTTTGAAACTTTTTATACTATTAACATTTCACTAACTAAATACTCCTCTGTAATATTACATTTTTTATGTATACAAAATATAGTACTTGTAAAGAAATTTCTCAGAAAGTATTAATTACTTTATCAGAATATAATTACTTTATCAACGATTCGTAGAAGTTTTATATTTTCATTATTACTTTGCAATAACATTTTGCTCTACTTGGAAATGCTAAATTGGATTTAATAAAATTGAAAAATTCCTGAAATTTTCATTCCGGGCAGAAAACTTTCATTTATCACAAATAACTATAGGAAAACGTACATTTATATATTATGCTTTTAATTAAGTTCTATATTCGATGCAGAAATTCATCAGATAGCAAGAACATTTATAAAATATAACTTTAGATTAATGTATTAGTTGAAACCAACATTGAAATAGTTCGAGATCTAGCCTAAGGAATCCAACGAGTTCTCATACATCCCGCTGTCATTTTCGTCAGTCTATTTGTAGTTAGTTGCGGTTTGTTTGTGTTCAAGCTAAGAGGCGCTCAAATTGTTGGAGTTTGACAGCTATATATATGAGAGCAATATTCGGATGCAAGTGGTTGTAATCAGTACGAGTTTGCTGAGAGCTTGTAAGACCTGCTCTCTATAGCCATCTCGAAATTGGAGAACCGCTGTTAAGTTTCTTATTGAGAACCCGATGATCTTAATCCAATTAAAGTGTTTAAAACGATCCGAACGAAAAGTGTATTTCATGAATTTTGATTAAAATTGAATTGTATGTATAATTATGAATTAATTGCATTCAAATGCAAGACTATGGAAATTTCGACACATGTACCCATATAGATACTTTCAGAAACCGGTAAATTTTTAGATTAAGATTTTTCGACAGTTTTTTAGAAGACTTTATACATTTCCTCTTTTTATTAACAAATTCAAAGTGTTACTTGAATATTTAACGACGTTCTTTTAAAACTTTTAATATTTTCCTGAACTATAAAATTTTGAGATAAGCCAAACATTTTAAAAAGAAATTATTTAGAATTAGAGAAAAGTGCATTTTCGTAGGAATTTTTAATTTAGAAATATAATCAATATTGCTATTATATTCCAGCGTATATAAGTAATTTTCAATAATCATTTATGACATTATAAATAAAGTTGGATTAAAAAGTTGTATTTACTTTTATATTTGCTGATTTATGTAGTACAAACCACTTGAAGAATCATATAATTTATAACAGCAGTTATTACTTTCTTATCGCACGAAATGTTGAATTTATTTCATGACCAAATATGACATAGTCAAATGAAACCTCAGTTCATTTTTCCCGTTAGTTTGCAACATTCCAATCAAATCCAGAAAGAGACCACCCACCCACACTACACCCAATCTCACTGGCCCCGAAAAAAAATTCGACACGTCAATCAATTCCATCATCACGCGGCGGCCGTCCCTCCGACAGCCATTCTTCTAAAAAGACGGGAAAAAAATCAGCCGTCACATACACACTGTACAGCCTCATGCATATATATCCCTCTTCACGGAAATCCCCACAACGACGACTCAACTCTCAACCCTCACCTCGCGCGAGTGAATCCGCTTACTTACACTGGCAACCCCCGCCGTGCACATCGAAATAAAGCGATAAAACGGCGAGACAAAGAGTCGCGAGTGAAGAACGAATCTCGACGTATAATCTACTTGAAATCGGGGCCGCGACGGCGACGACGACGGCGGCATAGCCAAGGTTAATGTCGAGCATAATTCGAGGACGGCGCCTCCTCGCGTATAATTCGGTTAGAAGGTCCGGCGCCGCACTTTTATGTAAGTTCAACCGAGCGTCTCGTGTACGTTATACGTGTGTACGTACGTACGGATGGCCAGGGTCGCGACCTTCACGCGGACTTTTCGGAGGGAATGTATATGTGTGCAATGTGCGAGATGACCCATTTGGCAGAGGCGAGAGGAGAAAGGGGAAGGGTAGTTTTTTGGAAATTTGGCAGTGGCAGGAAGGAAGGATCCTTGCTGAGGAGGATCGGGAGGGGGAGCGAATTTTTTTTTGTGAGAGGGGGTTTATGATTCCGAGCTTTTTTGAAGGAAATGGTTGTAGCTTTTAGGGAAGAAAGAGTTGAAGGTTAAATAATTCTTTTTGAAAATGGAAAGTGTAAAGTAATGATTATAATATGATTATATATAGAACAATTTTAGTAACTATTTTATAATGACTTAAAAATATTTAATAAAAAGTTCTAATATCAAGTTTAAAATTGAGTTAGAGTTTTAAGAAATTTTTTCTTTCTTCCAGAATTGATTTTAATATTAAAAAAATAACTTACGGTGATATTTCATTTTCTCATAAAATGTCCAAAAAACGTTAAGCTCCGGAGCAGAAATCCCTTTATTTTACCGGAAAATACTAAAAATTGTTTACGATCGATTCGCATCGAGTGTCGTATCAACAGTTCGAATAGTTACGAGCGCACTTCAGGAAACTTCGCAGTAAAATATTGGTCGTTCTTTCCTACAACTCGGAACTTCATAAAGACAACAACGATACGGTAAATAATTGTCGCAGAGGACAGTGTAGCTATTGTAGCCAGAATACTTTTATTACCATGAAGCTTTAGAGCCATATAAACGGAAACAAAAAAGCCAGTTTTTCATGTGCAATTGAAAAAAAAAATTGTTTGTAGGTTACTTCTTTTTGAAGTATAAATTCAATTACAGTAAGAATATTTTTTGACAAATATCAACATTAAAGTACCTAATAATTTGTAACAAAATACAGCAACCGAATCCCGCTTATTCAATATAATCTCTATAACAACGTAAGAAATACACAAGCCTTTGTAAAAAGTTTCACTGTATCTTACATCCCCCGCGACAGTATCGAATTTCCTCCCCCTTCTCCTTATAAAAAAGAAGAACTCCGTTCAATCATAAAGAACCTCCCACACTGTGTCCCCCTATCACTCGCATCTCTCAATACCCCACAGCAGCAGCCACCCGACAAAACTCACATACACCGCGATGATAAAGAATCCATATAGCAGACCTTGGGAATCCAATCGGTGAGGCGGAGGAACCTGCTGGCGCGGCCGCGAGCGGCCCTCCGTAACATAGATCCCGCGTCGCGTCAGTATAGAGAATTTCTATATTCCTTCTCTCTCCTCCTCCTTCTACTCCCCTCGACGACGTTGAACTCAGCGCCGATATAATCCGGAAATGACGTTACGATCGATTCTCCGCGTTCGCTGAAAGCCAGCGTGTGATGGGGCGAGGGCGAGAGGATTCCTGGATTACGCGAGCCGAGAGCTGTGTGAGCAAGAGAGAGAGAGAGGGATAAGAAGGCGGAATGAATGAGTGAATGAGGAGTGACGAATTGGGGATCGGGACTTTTTGAGGGCGGATGATTGGTTGGCGCGGGGGATGTGGTACTCGAGAGTTGCGTAATTAAAATGGAAGGTACGATGGTTTTGTTAAATATGGGTCGAGGTGTGGTATGGAATAGATGATGATTTTGATGATGAATGGTAGTTAGTAAATAATGAATTATGGTGGAAGTATAGGATGAAAAGTTACGTTGTAAAATATTGTTAGGGCAAAAATAATGTTCCATGTTCGTTATATTTCAAAAAAGTTTTATGATAACCACTTTTTTCTTCACAAATAAAATTCAGCCGTACGTTAACCTAGTTCCACAAAGTGGCTAACAATTTTTAGAGAAACCGAAATTCTATCGCGAATGAAATACATTTTATTCTCAACCACGATACATTGTATAAAGGTTATGTAAAGGTAAATAAAATTGAAAAAATTGCAAAGTACTCAAACTGTGAACGAATAAAACAAAATTTAACCTCAAAATTTGTTTTTGCCATTTTATAACACGAAAAATTCCAATCGCGCGATTCAATAAGCTGAATAAAATCTCCAAACGCGCAACAATTCAATAAACTGCATCGCAACGTTCACGTCACAACACAACGCGGTAATCGCAGCATCAACCTACTACAAAAATCCATTACACGCGCTCGCCCAGAACACATAAAAGCAACTATATATCGTCCTTACTCGGTGCGCTCGCTGCACACAACGTGCACAGATGGATTTTTCAATTTCGCCGGGTACCTCGGCGCGACACGTCCGTTAATTCGCCTTCGGCCGTGCGAACTCTTTCCTCCTTCTTCACCGAGTTCCAAATCCGACGGGGGCAAGAGGAACGGCGGCGATCGATTCCTTGCCTAGCCGTCGGCGATCGCGCTCCTGGACCTCCGCATGGCTGTTCTATATCACTCTCGAACTACAAATTTTGTCCTTGCTTGTTTTCTCTCGGCAAACAGGCGTCTCGTGTGTCCCCTCCTTTTTTGTGGTTAGGTTCTGCTCGCCGATAACGTGGGCGCAGCGCGGGCTTATATCTTTGACTAAAACAAACGTATACGTGTCGACGGGGAAATTTGGAAGGGAAAAATGTGAGATAAAGAAAGAAAAATATGATCGGACGCCGCGCGCGTGATGTGTGGTATCGGTTAGAGAAGGAGAGAGAGAGAAAAAAGAGGGACTTGACGTTGCCAATGAGAGAGAGAACGCCGGCCTCGTGAATTGCGGCGCAGATTGGCTATATACGCGAGCGAGTGAGTGTGGGATCGATACATTTTTCACCGTGTTCCTATATCCCTCCCGCGCACGCCGTTTGATATTTCGAGAGAGAGGGAGAGAGAGAAAAGAGCGAGGGGCTTTTTGGAAACGCGTTCCCGTTCTCGGACTCTTTTGTAATGGAAGCGAGCCAGTTTTAGAGAGTCGGAGAGAGAAGTACGCGAGCCGGGAGGATATTCGCCTGCGCCGGGGAAGTGATTTCACAGGGAGAGAATAATGGGTCTTTGAGAATTTTCGTTGAGAAGGTTTTTTTTTGCTTCCGACAGGTTGAAAATTAAAAGAATGTTATACGGGATGGTTTTATTTTTGTAGTATGAAGAAGATAAGTTCAGTTTTTATGGAGCAGATAGGAGAACAGACGGTTGACGTAGGACGGAAATTTTAATTTAGCGGAATATCGCAAAGTATAAATATATTTTTTATTAATAATAAATTAATCGTGTTATTACCAAAAGATACACGTGTCGCAATGTAATAACTCTTTTTTACGGGTATAAACTACCTTAATTAGTTTCGCAAATATTTGTTTCTCGTATCCAAAGTTGACTGCTAACTTTCAGTGTCAATTAAACGCGAGGGGCGCTCGATAATTATCGCGACAACCAGCGTACACAGGAAGCGAGCGCGGCGATCAAGGAAAACGGATCTGAAAGGGTTGCTACATAGCGAGAGTACATAACTTTCATACCGTCGAATTAAACTTTTTATTGGCAATACGATGGAGCGAACTTTGTAATCCAATACAGCAGTACTGGCGATAAACTATGCAGTTTTAGCTTTAATTGCCCCCATGCGCGCGGATGTATATCGTAGCGTATAAAACGTTCGAAAGTGGGTGCAAGTCTCCGCTGGGACTTTATTTATATACTAAGATTATGTTACGCAATGTTACGCAATGCACGTATGCATAGTGCGTTATTTTAATTTAATAATGAGAAATGACCGTTATAATAAATCGGGTTCGTAATTGCACAATCCGCATTCGAGCCTATACTCGTGTAAAAACAATTTTGACAAATAATCCTGCCGCAAATCCTAATTCTATACTCACTTAATCACACGAACGCAAATCCTGCGTTTCAGTGTATCCACACTACTCGCGGCTCCTCTTCCCACTCATTAAAAAAAAGTACGAAATTTCGTAACGAGCAGCAGCAACAGCAGCGTCGCACGGCAAAGACACTCGATTTATAACCGAGCGAATCTTAAACTCGAAACAAGGCCGAGCAAGCGAGCGAGCCGAGAGAAAACGAAAGTTTATCATCATCGCTTGCTCGAGCTTCGCGGCGGAAAACGAGCCCCGGGTAATCTGCATTCATCAAGTTGATTAATGTAGAAAAAGAAAAGTTCCAGAGGCGCCCTCCTACTCCTCCTCGGTCCGCTCGTATATACTTTTATCGCGTCGAGCGAGCTAGTGTAAGAGTAGATTTTAATTCCTCTCTCTCTCCTACGGTGTGTAGTGGGTCTTTCTGTGAAATATATACGGTCGCCTGGTAGTTTCGAATTCAAGTACTTTATGATAATTAAACTAACTAACGAAAACGCGGTTACGCGAGTGCGTCTGTGTGTTCTCGCTTTCGTTCGCGATGGGAACGCGCGCGTATGGCGACTAATTGTAATTTACATGAAATTTAATGGCTGTCTTTTTAGATTTCATTCTGTTCTTCATCGCCTTTATGGTTATAGTTTTCCGGATCCATATGCTGTATACGTCATGTTCAAAGTATAATGATGACAATCTAAATCTATCTGAAAATATAATAATGTAGAATGAAATATCAATTTATTTTCCCTTTGTATAATTTAAATAAAATGTTAATATCGAGATTTATAGATTAAATCGTTCACCTGTATAGTTACGCATGAGATAGCGTCAAAGCTACTGTCACACGAAATCAGCGAATTAAATACGTAATCAATGGAACGTGCGCTAATTTATTTCACCCCTGCAACTCCACAAAGGGACGTTTGTCATCGAATAATGCTTTGTTTCAAAGAATCAACCTACATAAAAATAAACCTTTTATTAAATCTATCCAGACCGTAGTATATATTCTCCCACTAAAAGTTAACCAACCAACGCGATTTTTCATCAATCCCATACTGCGCTAATCGAAACCCCGCTCTTTGAAGTTTTTAAACCGCGATATTTACTTTAACCACCGAAGCATAAAAACCACCAATCACAAACTCGCATCAAACCGCATTGTACACATACCTTTGATTCAAATATACATTTATTCATCTCGAAAAACGTCAGCTTTCGCACATATCCCGCACATCCACCTGTCATATCCATGTCTCGAATTAAACTCTTTTCTCCCCTCTCCACCCCCTATATAATCACCCTCCTCTCAGCAAACGAAAACCAAACAAACTCGCGTATTGGAATGAACAAATAAATAACCATTTCTCTCTCCCTCTATATCTCAACTCCCTCGCACGCATATACGTCATATCTTACCCCCTACCCCTGTGTTATATACGCGAGAGCGTCGGTCGGGCAGGTCAGAGTAAAACGCGCCCGGAGTGGGAGTAGCGCTCGCGCGTCGTCGTCCTCTCTCCTCCCGTGACGTCACGGGATCGTGTCAGTAGGTCAGAACCTGGATATATACGCCGGCTTACGTTTCACGCTCGCTGGATCTCGCCGCCGCGCGCGCGCAGCCTGCGATTGAAAGCCCGAGTACACGAGCACGCGCAGACGTAGGCAGCCAGAATTCGATTTGACTTTTAGGGGTATATATATATAGAGCTGCGGCTGTGGGTAGAGGTGCAGCGGCGCTTTTCTTTTATGGATATACAGGGAGCAGGTTGGAGTTAAGGGATATTATATATGTGTATGCGCTGGGGCCGGAGATGTAAGGATGATACGCGGGAGCGTGAGGATTTGGGTATATGATGCCTGTAAGCAGCTGAGGGATTTGCTCTGTTTGGATTATCTGCGTTGTATGGGCTTGGATGTAGCGGTGATTTTGAAATATTTTCATTCTTTCTTTTTTTTTTAGTTTGGAGGAACGTAGGAATTAAATGTTGCGTATGGATGGTTCGTTCATTGTGTAGTTGGATATATATAATCTATCTCTGAGTATAATATCGTTTTGTGAAGACGCAGTGAACCGTGGAATTGACATTATTTCTAAGGTGCGATTATACAGTGTTTAATAACGAGATAAGCATAAATCACGGTTTGACCTAATTGGAGCCTAATTGTCATACATTATAGTGTATTACGCAACGTAGCTAAATAATCTAATCACGCATCGAACCATCGCTATACATGGTGATGAATAATATTAATAATAATATAATAATATTATAATAGAAGATACGTCGTATTTTGTAATAAAATATAATAAAAGCAAGAAATAAAGTAAGTGTTGGATATATTGGAATTCAATTCAATTTTGTTTTCCAAAGCTTTACAAGTTTACGAAGGATTTAAAAAAAAAGGTACAAAGTAAATCGACTTTGCTTTAAACTGTCATGTAAAAATCATACGCAGTCTTTTATAAAGCTTTTGGTATTCTCTATTCAGTTAAAGCTATTTCAAAAAGAATATACAGTTAGCAGTTGCTTCTTTTATAAAACTATGATGTTTAAAAGTATACGCAGCAATATTGATAAAAATAAATACGAGAACCGACATATTACATATTTCGAATGTATTGATATTTTACGAAAGCAAATCATTTACTTAGTGGGTTAATACTCTGTTAAAATTATTCCGAACAACCTAAAACTTCCGAAATATACGGCATCCCCCAAAATGTATTTATGGATCCCATAATGGAGTTATATTTGGCAGTGAAGTTACAGCGCGAGCGGGAACGAGAGAGAGGAAATGGTTTCGCAGTTTCTTCTTTTTACAGGAATTTTGATCGCGTTTCGCGCGTACATCTCCCGCGCGCCTGAAATGGAGTGCTTTTTATGAGCGCGCGCGGCCTGGGCTACGCGGAGCGCTTTGCACTTTTTAAAGCATTTGGATGGGTTGATTTTAACGACGGACCGCCTACTGCAAACATCGGATCGACTACGTCACGCGTGTGCATTTGTGTCTACGTGGAATTGAGATATTCTGATTTGCTCTTTTTACCTTCGATTGTATATAGTGGAAATGGAGGGACGTTTGATGTTATAAATAATTGGATATACGAGTGCGTCGAAAACGTTTCTGACGTATTGTATTTCGTAATTAAAATCGTTGTGATGTTTCAGGTATATAACAGGCACTTGATTTGGCAAACTTATGTATTGGTCTCATTTCGACGGGTATTTTTTTCGATATTTGAAGTGCGTTGCCATGTCGAGTTCGCTCTTAATGCTTTTTATGCTCATTACTGCTGCGTTTGAATGGTTATCGACAATGCTCGAACTACCGTGTGAAAAAAATTCAATTCATTTGCTGAATTATACGGATTTTGAAAAAAGTAGAATACAGTTATATATGTAGAATTCAGTTTATTCGACATGATATACTACTTATATTGTTTCAGCGAAAGTAAATAAATGAGCTTACATGGATTCTAAAAAATGAGCTTAAAGTGTCGGATTTACTCGGAATTTTGGTATTTCAGTATTTTCGAATAAATGAATTTAAAACAACAGTGTGAAAATTTAATCCGAAAATTCACAATCGGATGTAACCATGGAGTGTAATAAAAACATTAACCTACTTTTGGAGGGTAAAATCGTTTGAGTAATGCACCTGCGTATTTACCCAAACGCCGTATATACTTCGTGTGTACGTGAATTTTTATTCGAATGAATTTTTTATGTAATCTGGAAGTGCATCAGATAAGTCACTTCCACGAAATATGCAAAATCTACAAAAATATCTTATGCAACATCTTTTTGAAAATAGTAAGTTTATAGTTACAAGATATTATATTTCTAAATCATTTTCATTGTTTGCATTCTTGTACGATCTCTCACCTCTAATTCAACACTCGATTCCCCCTTTACTTAATAAACCAAACTCATCGCGACTGATATACATTAAACCGCGATAACCATCAATTCCATCCAATCCTCCAGCCATTAACAAAAACATATAAATAATCAGACAACAAGCAATAATGTATATTTGTCAAAGCCTTCGAGGCGCACAGCAATGCACCTTGTTCGCGTCCGGCGAGGACAGCGACTGCATCGCATCGTATCGCAGTTGCAGGCCTCTCACACACACATACTCGTGGCGTCGCTTCTTCGTCATTAATCTGTCACCGCGGAGGCAATGGCAAACGGATGAGTCGCGCCGCGTATGTGCCACTGTACCCGAGAATATACGCGTCTGCGCAATTAACCCATTTCGAAAATCGACGACGACTCTGGCGTATCGATCACACACAGACGCGCGCGCTCCTCTCTCTCTCTTCTATTCTAATCTTCCTTTATTCACCCCCCCCCCCCCATCCCCTGGGGATTTTTTTTCGCTGAACCCGGGAATTATATATACTATAATAAGTTTCAGATAGTGTGATGTGAATGTTGCAAATGGCTGAGTAATCGACCGGATCGGAGCCCCGATTGCACTTTGATTTATACGAATGCGTGTGAAAGTGATTTTTTCTTCCGATGACGGTATATATGGGAATATAATGATTCCGGGAATTATGGCGGTATAATTGCGATATACCCTTGCGCGCACACGTGTGCCGGTATGTCGTATATGATGTGTTTTTATCCGAGATTAGACCGAGATATACGTTGTGCAATTACAGCGCCGGTGTACAATGAAAATGTCATTAAGAAATGTTGTACACCTATATAAGAATAGCTTGCGCGCGGCTTGAAAAAACTAATGATGGACGTAATGCTTTGAAAGTGTATTGTTTTTTAGCTTTAAACATGACGTTAAAATGTTAAATGCTGAAAGAGGATAAGCTGAGAAACAAGTTCGTATTTTATGATTTTAATGTACACTTTGTTGTTTAATGATAATACGCTGCTAATTATAATGAGAAAACCGCCGGCGATGTTCTTATTAAAATACGAATAACTAATTTTCCTATTGTTTAATTATTTTCATACATATATATAAAAGCCGGCAAAACTTTCCGACTTCGAAATGTAAAAGCTAAAACTTTTTTACGCTTACAAACACGAAAAGCAGCTAATGCAGCTCATGTTTTCTCTCCTGGGCATCAGAGAAAATCTTTAGAGATGAAATTGCGCTTGTAATGGTTTTGCTAAAAATATAATCCCTCTCGAGAAATACATATATATATTATGTAACCATGTCACCATTTGAATAAATATACCTACACATTTTCGCGTGTGTACTTTAAAAAAGTCCCTCTTTTAATATCTCTTCGCGAGAGAAAAACACTATTCTTCGCGTACCAGGCTATTCTCTAAAACCTCCCGAAACAAGCGGCTTGCGCATCATTTTCGTGCACAAATCCCTCCACGCGCGCGAATCCTTACACACTGCTGCTGTATACCATCATTATTTTTCGCGATTTCTATGCAAACGCGCATCGCGTGAGAGAGACAAAAGTCGACGCCTCAATGAAACTTACCCGCGAGCGTGGAACAAATCCTCGGCGCGCAGTTTTTGTGTTTCCCTCGGAAAAAGGGAGAGAGAGAGAGAAAACACGCGGCACGTGTAACGCCACACGCGAACAGGGTTAAGGCGGAAAAAAGACGAGGAATGGTGCAGAGCAGTTTTTGCGCGGCTGAGTGTATTGAGGAAAAAGCGCAGTGTGTACGAGGAAGTCGTTAGCGATTGTTCGCGGCTTGATGAGGGCCGGAATATTCCCTGCTTCGGCGCGTGCTCTTTTGTCGATTATGTGATGCCGCGGCGGTGGAGGGAGAGATAGAGGATTCGAGCGAATGGGTTGGGGCGTGAGTTTTTGTCTGGCTTGTGGGTGGAATGAATGAGTTGTGGGAGGGACGTGTGAAAAGGGGAACGGGGATTGAGATGTTTCTGATTCATTTGGTGGATTATGCGCGGATACGGGAGATAAGGGAACCTCTGCGTAATGGAGAACCGTGAATCTTGATTATCTGTGTATCGATTTTTCGTTATTCGAATGCTGAAGGGTTTGATTTCAATATAATGGGCATTGACGAGACTATTTTTCGATTATACTTATAAATCGTTACCGAGTATTTGCATACATATATATATGTCAATACAATAATATATAGTGCCCTGATTTGCGTTTTTAGGCCAATTATCGGTCGACTCGGCGCGGGCAATCGGCCGTCCTCACGACCGATATAATAATTATTTGTTTATAGTCTCCAGTTTTAATTAGCGCATATAATTTCATTATCCACTCGGATAAAATATATACCCGGCGATTCTCCGATATTTTATTTGCGATATACGTTCGCGCCGGCGAGATACCCTCTTAAAAATTAATACCCGAATTATTCACCTTTTATCCTCTTAAAATAAAGCATACCGCCGCGACGACTGTAATATTATTCGCAAAAGAGCTCGCGTTAAAATGCACGTGCGCTCTATTCAGAAAGTGCGAAATCTCATCAGACCGCGTCGAAATGAATGCGCGCCGCTTAAAAGGAGAATAAGACCTTCGCGCGGGTTGTAATTATTATTCTCACACCCCGTCTCGTAGCGTATGTGCGCGCGCGCAGCGTAATCGCATAAAACTGGGAAACGCACTTTTCACTCGCGCCGTGTCGTTTAACACGCGACAAAATCGTTTTCGCACGTCGTATGTGTGTGGGCGATGTATAAAGTTACGCGGAAGTTTTTTCCCCGTTCGAGGTAGTAGCCGTACAGCAGATACGGCCTGTAAAATGCGAAACAGCTTCTGGGGTTTTCTTATGGCGCGGTGGTCTTAAAAATAACAATTAACATTTGTTTTGTTAATGCGATTTATCGTAGAAATTTGTAAAATTTTAGAGAAGAGGCTGTGCAATTTTTTTGTCATTCTATAAAAGATTATAATAGTGATTTTTGTAAAGGCTTGATGTTATTCTAAAATGTGTATAATAAAAAGATAATGCATTTTTTCGTGATCCATTTCAAAAACTGTGAAAACTATGGAATTTTTCATACATCGATCATATAGATATTTTAAGATTGTTTTCATTTTCAAAAGTAGGTAGAATAAAAACTTTTGTTACTATATTCATACGTGTGCATATTATTAACTAAATATATTGCGTTATTGATGTTTTATTTTGTAATTTTTTACTTCAAAATTTTTAATGTTTTTGAAGAACTTCCAGTCTGTAAGCAAATAAATTTCTTCTTATGTGTGCAGTTGATATCTTGCCTGACTTTAACAGCCAGCCGTGGCCTCAACAAACAAGGAGCGATAAACTCGGACTACGAAAAGACGATAACCCACAGTCTCTTTGCACTCAGCATGTGTGCAACTAAGCATTCGCGTGAAACCTGTGAGAAAGATGAACACGGCCGATTCTTAGCTCAACGATACAAGGAAGAGAACGAATGGAATGAGACTTGTAAGAGGGGAAAGTCTTGGACACGCGGAAATAAGAGTACTCGTCTAGCGTTCTTTTTTCGTGTTTTTATTATCCCGTATATACGAGGATACTACGGGGGCTAGTTGCTACTTCTCTTTGTTTAGTTACGGCGATTGTGGAATTCTTGAGCCACTTTATGGTTGCGCGCTCGTCAATTTGTACGGTAGCTGTACGCGGAATTGAGTCCGCGTTTTTTATTGACACAAGCTGGAACCTGAGTTTTATGGTCATTTTGAAATTTCTTTTTCTAGGTATGTAATTATTGCATAATTAGAATCCTACGAGTAATTGTTTTCTATTAAAGCCAGAAACAGCATTTCTTTGTAATTATTATTCAACTCTTCAGGCCTTGTATAACAGGAAGCCTGAAAGTAGGAGCATTAGTGTTTTTGATCATAATTGTTTCTTTGAAAAAATCTAACAACGGTTAGACATATTTCAGGTTCCCCGTATTCTTGCACTTTCAATTTATGTTCGTAATTGACAGTTAAAATTGCAATGCGCCCTCTGGTGGATGTACTCTTGGAGCAGCCATCTTTGATATATATAGATATACACCGCGTGTTAAAAAACAAATATGGCGGCTCCAAGCGTACATTTTCACTAGCGCCACTACTGCCTTGGTGGTAGTTTTCATTCCCAAGATGTATAAGTAAGAGTGAGGCAAAGTTGCACACTCAGGGTCTATTTATTTGCAGCTAATACTTTTGCATTTTGGTATACTGACTGTTTATTTGACAATACTAGTAAAATCCAAACGCGCTGGGCGCGCACTATTTTGTTTTTGAGGTTATGAATCTAATTTTTCAGTATGATTTCATTTTAATTAGTTTAAATGATGACATAACCAAATAATTTTTCAAAGCATATAACAAAATGCATTTTTTATTCTAATTTTGATTTAAGTATTTGATTTTAAATAATTAAAAATAAATAATCGATTAAATAAATTCAAATGTATCGGAAGTAGCAAATTTTCGCGCCTATTCCTTACAGACAAATCAAAACGAATCTATAAAGGCTTCACAACATCCGGTCATCACTTTTTTAAGAGAGGAAAATTAAATTTAAGGAAGTCTTACGGACATCCAAAATCTTCTAGTTACGAAAATTATAAATTGTATTACCTTAATACGATCGAAAGTGTACAAAAGAAAAGCGTACGATATAGCCCCACTCTCCCCTATATATATTTTTACTTTAGATTTCCGATAGAATAGATTGTATTTATAGAGAATTTCGCAACCTATCTATAGATGCTAATTAAATTTTTAATGAGCCATACTCGGCTCTTGAAGACTCATAAATAAGGTTAATCATCTTTCAATTTACATTTTAATTTTCTCCATAAGCCCTGTTTTTAGGATATAATAGCCGACTACCAATCTTATATTTCTCAATAATTCATATCATTATACCTATACTTCCAATTTCACGTTCCACAATCATGTTCAAAATCAACACCAAAATCATGAATGTTTTCAAAGACAACGTCGAGACGACATGTACGACGCCACCTCGATCCGGGCAAACATAATCATACGAACATAAACATACGAATCTTACAGCGCGAGCGAGAAAATGAGATATGCATAGCAGACATCGCATCGCGCGCGAGACACAAGACATCGCGAGAGAGTGAGATAGACGAGCGGCATTTTACGGGCGACGCGCCGTCTAACACGCCCTCGGAATGCTCATATGTGCAAGAGAGAGAGAGAGAGAGAGACTTGAGATCGACGTCTATGCGCGCGTATATGCGACTACTGCGTGTACACATACCTTATACACCCGGACATCGAGTATATTTACGGACGCGCGGGACAGGTCGACGGCGAGTGCTTTTACGATTGTATGCTGCACTGTACGCTCTCGGGAGTGTTTGTTGCGTATGCATGAAATTTTTGCCGGCAGGAAGTGGATTGTAGAAAGAAAGTCGAGTGTATGATTACGAGAGCCAGGAGAGATTGACATTGAGTGAATGTACTTATTTTTGCGCGTATGTAAGTTTATTGAACTGGTTGAAATATTTGAGTGGTTTTGTTCTGTTTTATATTAATGGTGTTTGAGATTACGAGTGCAATATTTGTGTATGATTGTATTATAATTTTTGTTAGTAAGAAAAGATTAAATAAAAAACCAAAGTTTATCTATTTAGTTATTCTTTTTTCTGTTAATAACTAAAGGATATCTAAAAGATATTGAATGAATTTTATTCAACTTAAATTATGTCCATTTTGAATTTCTGACAGCTTATCAAATTTCATTACCGTAGCCGTCATGTTTGTATAAGAGAATATTTGTGATAAATTTATTCTAGTTACTATTAAGGAAAAACTTTTTCTGAATAATTGCAATTTTTTTAAAAACATTTCATATATTATCTAAATACCGTGAAATCTTTTCAAGGAAAATACTTGCAAGGCTGTCTCTACGAACGTTTAGCATTACGATTTTTTAAGAAAGTCGTAACGGGAGTTGATGTAATCTACGCTCCGAGCGGTGTGTTTAAGTTGCAGGTTCAAGGAAGATTTAATTAGAGAGTTCGCCGCTGATGCTTAGCAAGTTTTTGCTGTATAGTCGCGGAAACGCTGTAGTGTTACATGTTCACGTCTATGATTAGACAATTTCGTGTTAAGATAAAAGTGGTTTTGACGTTTACATATTCATCATCATGCACAATTGTATTTTATACCCGAAAATTCTAATACGGTTTTGTTAATGTAATTTATCATACTTTAACTCTTTGCAAAATATACAAGCATTATTATGTATTGCTGTTTAACAGAATCAAAAGTATAACAAGTGCAATAAAATAGAAACTGAATGCAAAATATAAGAATTATTTGCATGTTACGAGACACGTTATTTTCTAATATATTAATAACAAAAATGAAAATAACGGCAAAATGAAATGAATTGAACAATTTTTATTGAAAACAGTTAGTATTAAGTAATTTACTTTTCCAAGAAAATATTCTTAGAGCGGGTAATGTTTTAATTTTAAAATCATAAAGTAATGTTTACTAATTTATTTTCTGTAGCAGCATGCAAGAATAAAATTTTTCAAAACGATATTTTCTACCTTTGAAAACACAAGTAATTCGTTCTGACTAATCAAATATATTGACTTGGTAAATATTGTTACAAATATGAATATAAAGCCTGGTTACCGTATCTTTATTTCTCATATAAACGGAAATAGCGCGTTCAAATTCAAGCATTTTTTTAATCAAAACTGCATGCGAATGTTTTTAGATATTTTTACCATAATTGTGTATAGAGAAGTTATAATTAGTTAGTTATATTAGTTCTAAGAATGATGCGTACATTTGTTACTATAAAAAAATGAAATTATCATTTTTCACTAACTCAGCTCTTTCAAGAATTTTTGTAGAATACATAATTTATGTTTGTTACCTTATTTTCAAATAAACTAAAAAAATCTATATCTATATACATGTAAATTGCGCATAAGTTACAATAGAAAATGATTTTCGGAAAATGTATGAACATCAGAAGAATCTGATAAAGAATTAGTATTGTGGAAGAAAATAGTTATTCAAATAATATATGAGACCACGAATTTTGTAAATAAAGTATAATATCTGAATCAGCTCTTGAAACACTCTCCATTACTTTCACGGAAATGATTTGATTTATCAGTATGTTTTCAAGGTACAATATGAAGACATTGTTTATATGTAATATGAACATCTCAGGGTTTCAAGTATCAAGGAGTATCCACAATACATTCGATTCTATCGCTGTTATTGTTATGGTTACTTTTATTATACAAGTCCCGTTACTGCAGTTTCTTTACTCAATCTTAATAAAAGGAGCTGGAAGATTTTTAATATGACCCAGTTGAAAATTTATTAATAAATTTGTTTGTAGCATATTAGTTTGATAGCGAATTTTGTCACTTCTCTTGATTAGCTGTTCAGTATCGATTTTAATAATTTTATTTGAATTTTTGAATTTAAAAAAAAAAAAAATTCATTATGCTTGTAACTGAAAATAATATCAAAAGAAAAAATATATAAGTATATAAAAGTGAACAAAAAACTTTTACTTTCAATTATTTTTGATTTATACAGTTATAAAATCGTTATTAGCCGTGCAATCAAATATGTGCAGTATTTATTTTGCAAACCTGCACAGCCATTGCCATCTTGCGCTTTAAGCGAAAGTCTTTCTCTTACGACTTTAATTGCTCTCACGTCCAGGTGTAATGAGAAAGTTATTTATGCAAATAGCATCTTCCGATTATGCGTGGGTGGCTTCTCGCAACGGGTTTTCACAGCTGAAGGTTTTCGCTGCAGTAGCGCCTAAGTAACTCGCGTCGCGCTCGCTCAGCTGGCAAATTACATCGGACGCGGCTGTAATCGAGCGCGAATGTGTACGTGTATTATTTCGACTTGTACTCGCTTTGGACACTTCTTGTTTAACGACTAACGTACGAATAATTTTATCGAGCCGACGAAAATTTACTGTTGCGTGTAACATTTTTATGGATTTTGTCATTTCATTTCCTTATAATCATGTTACAAAAAGTATATATGCTGCATAATATACTCATTAATGTTTTCGCGTGACCAAAAAGAAAGAAAAACCTACTCGTTAAGCACACACACGTCGTCGACTTTTAATTTTCGCGTATACGTGTCCGCTACATACATTCGCCTGCAGTAACAACGTGTCGTGTGTACACCGCGTTTGCTACTCCAGGCGCAAGTAACACAGGTAGACGCGGTGTCGCGTGCGCGATGCAAAAGCGCAAATCCAAAGAAATAGCGAAAACAAGATGGGGGATAGCGAATCTCTCTCTCTCTATCTAGCTCTTACGCGTGATATCGGCGCGTTTACGCATGTAGACAGAAGCGACGTCGCGCTGGGTCTGACGCGCGTCGACTTTTACTACTTGACGCGGCGGCGGAAGGGAAAAATCGGAATCGCAAATTTTTCGTCATCGGTGGCGCGCCTTTTACGATTACGATCGCGTTTAATATCTCGGCAAATTAGCTTCAGGCGAGCGCGCGCGTGTGTTTGCGTTTGTCACGATGCTTGTACTCTCACGAGCACTTGCGCAATATCCCGCGCTCGCGAGCTGTAAATTTTAATGGAAAATTTTACTGTCACGAGCAATTTTTATCAGTCGCCCACTGCGCGCCACTACATATACATGAAGTGCACATATAGCGCGCGTGTATGTATATATTATGATGTTTTAAAAGTTTTCATTTCATAATCGTTGGTATAAACGGGCTGTCGGGTTGAATTCTCCACTTTCACTTTTAGCGCGCGTCGAAGGAAACCCTTTCATTTGCAATTAAAAGCTTCATTGGTTCAAAGTTCGCCTTAAATCGGGAAGGTGAAATGAATTCGCCGTTTGCATAAGTTTGACGGGTGAAAAATATCCTCTGCGCTGAGTTGAGTTCCTGTTTGGATGAGGTTTCTCGTAGTATGCTATTAAAAGATGATGAGCGCATCATTAGAGAGAGATTACATGTATCGTAATATAGTGGTTATTAAAAAGTATATTTTTTTTAACGTTTTGTAACGGATAGTATTTATCTTGCACAATGCGGAAAGGTGAGAGTTGAAAAGCCATCGATTGATTTTTTCTAATGGCTTTTGCATTTTTTATAATGCTCCTGTCTTTCAAAAGTTTTCAGCGATTGATTGGATCTCACCGGATTGAAATTTGGATGGAGTGTCAGAGACGGAAATTGAAAAATTCGTTTTTCGGAGTTATTTTCAGTATTACTTTTTGAACGAAAGAATAAACGTATAACGATCACAATGGAAAAATGGATAACGAAGCTTTTCAATTACATCAATTTATATAAATCGTGTGCCGTTGACTAAAATCAAATGAAAATATATAACATAATTTGACAAAATTGTGTTTTCAAATATATTTTGTGATTTTGTTGACAAACAATAGGCACATGAACCAACGAACAATTATCAAATAAAAACTATTAGGTGGAAGAACTAAAGGATTTCTAGGAAAACTAATTTCTTCAACATTCAAAAATTAATCAATTTCCATGAACAATAAACCTCATAATAAAGCCCAAAACAATTAAAAACAAATCTAACGATAATAATTTTTCTCCATCGCCAATCAAACCTTCCACCAAACCCACACTCGCACACAATAACCATTATCAATCAACAATCAAAATCCGCACACTACCAGCACTATACTTCCAAGAAACCCCCAGCAGTCAAGACCTCGTGCAATATTCTTCGATGATGAATGTCCGCAAAAACGCAAGAAAGAAGTCTCTCTACAGTGATAGAAGAGAACAAAAGAATTGTCCGTGTATACGCTTGACATTATCGGCATATCGCGTGCTCGCACAGTATAGAGACCCGTGAAAGCAGCAAGCGAACAGCTGACCAGCATGTATGTGCATCGGGCCATGCGGCGTACAGACACAATATCGATCGCGTATCTTTCTCTCTCCCTCTCTCTCTGAATTCAAGGCAGCACACGCCGCCGGTCGTTCCCGCATCGATTTCCCAAGCGTATACGCGGCGGCGATGGCTATCGCACGCGCGCGTCCGTGAGGGGATCAACTTGATAAAGTCCTCGCGAATACGTCTCGCGGATGAATTACGCGCGGAACACGGGTGAATCGTATGTATATAATGTCGGGAGTCTTGAGAATTTACGGAGATGACGTGTGTGATTTTCCGTAATGAGGTATGAGTAAGGTCGAGTTTTAAATTTGAAGAAAGTGCTACACACGGAAATGCAGAGTTACGGCGGTTATTGTTGGAAGGGAGCAATTGGCTTAGCGTGTACCGCAATAAAAATCCAAGTTTCATTATATATATACAACACCAGCTGGTATCTCTCTCCGTTTTCCCCATAAATTCTTCCACAATCCTCTCTCGCACGTAGGTCATACATATACAGTTACTCGCGACCGCGTATATATACCCCCGGTCGCCGAGATTTCGATAAGTTATTCCCATCGGCATCCTCCTCTTCACCCGCTACCGCGCTTACGGTCGTCGCACGCGATGCCTATATAGCTGTACACCTATCTGTTCTCGCGCATCTCTCTCAAGAGCGCAGCTATCTCCGGCTTCTTTCTCACGCCTGCACGTATATTGCACTGCAAGGTCGTTGAGTTTGCGCACGAGAAGTCGCGGAACTTGGAAGGTCAGCAGCGTGCAGGTGCGCGAGAGAGAGAGAGAGTTCGGAGGTGAAAGGGGAGAATTGATAGGGTCATATAGCCAACTCTAGATACATACAAGTGTGATGTGTAACATTGCGTATATATATAGGATCTATGTAGATGGATGCCTGATATACGTATCCGAACGTACGTGTCGGTTTACATATATATGGGTATCCTGCGCGCATCGCATGTTACATACTGTCTCCGTTTGCATATATATACGCGCGTACGTGCGTGAGTAGCGCACGAATGTTTGCATTTCAAGGTGTATACCCCTCCCGTAGATCTATATTTGGCGCTATATCATTCCGATTGATTATGTAAATAATAAGCAAGGGATATCTTGATTTTTCCGCCGTGTCTATATATATAAATAGGATTACATATATTTAGCTATCGTTTATAGTGTATAAGAGATAAAACACCGCGGCGATAACAACTATACATACGTCCATAATTTAAATTTATTTGCATACGTATAGGCTCGGATAATTTATATACCACTGCAGGTATTTGTTATATACGTACGGGGCATTTTCGGCGCGCGATCGAGCACAAATTCACCCGACCTTGCAGACAAATTGGGTCTTTAGCATGTGTGCTCCCAAGTATATAAATATACTTGGCATGGCGGAGGCGTGTGTGTGCACGAGGAAGTCGCCGTTTATCCGCTTAATCAACGATCGCGCCCCGGGGACTTTGTTATATACGCCTGATGGCGCCCCACCTCCCCACCTTATATTGCCCGATGCATTATGCACGGAAAAAATGTGTGTTACTTATCTAGATGCAAACGCGTAAACGGGAAATATGTATATACTTATATGCGGGCTTTTCGTATATATATATAGTATGCAAAGGAGATTATATTTTTCCGTCGCGCTGCGGTATACAGTGTCTGCGAGCGCGCGAAATCGATTTGTCACCGACCGGTTATAGCTGATGGCCGGCGCACGAAAAAAAAACGTCCGTTTCGAGAATGCGTGCGCGTTGAAAAACAGAGATAGCAGAGATCATTTATCAAACCGGCGTGTTTTCACGGTCCGCTGTGTACACAAACACACACACAGACATACATGCGTATATCAGGAAAACGCTCCGCACTTATCAATTAAACATCGGGCTTTCTCATTTTCTCGCACTGTGTATCTATATACACGCGCCCGCGTCATTTATCACCATAGCACTACTACTACTACAACTGCTGCCCTTGTCGTCAGCCTCAGGAGAAAAAAAATTTTCAATTAATTCTGACGTCGAACGCTATAGCTACCTCATCATCGTCGCAACAATCGTCCTTTAATTACATCGCGCATATATAGTGCAATGGAAGTGTGTATATATAGAGTGCCCACTCTCGAGGGAAGAAAAAAGGAACGAAGGAACCGGGACGAAGATTACGGCATCAATCGTGCAGGCGCGCGCGGGGTACAGCTCGGTCCTAATTAGCGGCGCGCCGCTTTGTCTCGCTCCATCTGCTGCGCGAAATTGCGCAAGAGTAAGGAGAACGATTACGCGCGCGACTACGGCGACGCTACTACACTCTTGTAAATTAATTTCGTCTCGGTGTAGGAGAAAGGCTTCCTTCTCTTAGTAGCGCAGCATAGACGTGTAGGACTTTTAGCGTTACAGACACTTATGGCGCAAGGCGTGCGACATACATATATAAATGCTGCGAGCAAGCGAGCGAGCGACTAATTGATTGTCCCCGTGTGCAAGGGAAAGGCTTGCCGTGATTTTGACCCGACGGAGTATTGATTTTGCGAGCCGCACGTGGCGCATCGGATTTACTTTCGTACATGAGTCAGTGCGAATGAGAGAGAAGAAGAAGGAGAAGAAGAAGGTTTTATGATGCGGGAGATGATGATGATGATGGTTGTTTTATTTTGGATGTGCGCGGTAGGATGTGAGAGGAATTCTTTTACGACGGAGGAATAGAATATAGATGCGGCGATGATTCACGGGAGGATTTTATAGGTATAGAGGTGCAGGTGTAGTTGTTATTTTGGCGGTGGCTCGCGCACGGGTTTAGTAAATATCTGAAAAAGGTGGTAATGGCATAGGATGAATGCGTGTTCTTTGTTGAGAGGAGCTACTTGTATTTTGCTGTTTTGATGTTTTATCTGGGATTGTAGAGAACATTACGGACGATTATTTAGAGTAGGTATCATATGAACAGCAACATTTTTATTATATTCTCATTTTAAACAAGTGCACATGTATAAAGTGCAACCGAAAATATACGCGAAATTTCAATTTCATAAAAATGTTTCTTGAAAAATGCAATATAAGCTACCGGAGTTCGTACAAAAATATGAAAACGTGAAAAAATTAAAATAATATTTTATACAAAAAATATTGAAAAGTACATGAACGTAGAAACATAACAAACGTAAACTATATTTTTTACTAAAATGCACTGGTTGACAAATGGGATTTTGTATAAAATAAATAC
>UXGD01002440.1:0-26083 GCA_900474315.1 Torymus auratus | reverse complement strand
TCAGGCATTCACAAATTTATAGTGGATTAAGTTTAATTTTCGCGATTTTACAGAAGTTTAGAGCAGCGGGCGTGAATGTATTTTTTCATCCGATCGGTCCAAAAAAAGTCACTTTAGGACCTCTTTTTAGGTCGGAAAGCGCCGAAAATCGTGCATGTGTTACACAAAATAATTGTTACATTTGAAAATAATGAACCTTAAAATTATAAGATACTAACATAAGAATTTTCGTTGCTATTGTTTTTTAAAACAAAAATTTTTACAAAAAAAAAGTGGTTTTTTAGCGTTGTTCCGACAAAGTTACAGTGTTATATACTTACACATGCGCACACACGCACACTCATAGACATTTTTCAAAAATAGTGCATTTCTATCCCAGATGAATCAAAACGTGTTGTTTTTTCGAAAACCGTTTTCACTGACATAAGGCTTTCCCTGTAGGAATGCCATATATTCAAAATTCAGTAATATTATTGCTGAAATAGGGTTTACTAGTGTAGAACATAGTATTTATCACGGAATTTCCTATGATTAATTTCATTCTGATTGTTTGGCAGTTTAATTAATTCTAAACTAGGAGACGGATTGATTTAAAAATAAATGTTTATTTTAAATGCAGTAATCAAAACAAACATGTATTGTAAATTGTAATCGTTCGGCAAAGATTAAATATATATTATTAAATATTTTTTTATTAATATTTATTTGATCAATCATAAATACAGTATACTAGCTAGATTTTCATTAATGTCAATCACTTTTAATTTAAATATTTTAAGATCTCCGTTAAACCACAGTAGATAATATCATATCAAAGTATGGAGCAGTTTTTCCCTAAAATTTTACGTCAGATCAGTCAGTCGTCTCATCCGTCATACGTTTCGTTCTTCCATTATTTTCTGCGCCGAAACAAAAGGAAGAACTGCTGAAAGGAAGAAAATTTAAAGATATCAATGATATCTAAACGGCCGTGACATATTCTCCGTGCAATACATCAAAAGCGAGCAGTCAAAAGCAGTGGTTGATTGATCGTACTACCCGTCTGCATTGAATGGTAAAAGAATGTGCTTCAAATAATAGAAATGGATTGTGTGCGCGAGTTTCGCGGAGTTTCGAAGCTAAAGTTAAATTTTGAAGAATCGCAGTCTTTCAAATAGCTTATTTCTAAGTCTAGGCAGTAAACAAATTTACAAGTTGAATGTTTGTTATTGCAAAATAATAATTTCAAAACAATCCTTCTTTTAAAATTCACTTGTATTTTAATTTAAAAGCTACATAAAAAACTGATGACAAAGTGGTCCGCACTCGCATTCTATCACGGTCTGCATGTGATCTATTTTTTTTTCTTTCTGAGAACGACTATCAGCACTAAAGCTATAAAAGTGGATATTTCAGAAAATTTTTTTGGATTTTCGCCGAAATTCGGGGAAGCCGCTGAAAATAAAAGTTTTTATATTCCTTCCTGCGATATACATCGCCGTAAAATGCATTCAAAAAAGTCGTTGGTTTGCCTCACGTGCACGTGTAAACTACCCTGTGTTGCTTAAAAGAACAAGCATAAAATATAAATTTTTCGAGTATTAAAGGGTTTCTATAACAAATTTTCATTAATGTTTTAAATAACTTTTTGTTTTCAGAGGGATTTCCTAAAATTTCTGCTGTTTACTTAATTTTCTTTTACAAACAAGGTGTTATTCCACTTTAATAAGAGGGACGAAAAAAATAATAATACAGATGAGAGTTGCACAATCATGTTGAATAATAGAATAATGTTGTAATAATTAATATCTGTGTTCTAGCATACTTTAAAACATTTTGATGTTCATGGCTGTGTATTAAAGATTGTTAATATTCAAAATTCGGTGAAAAATGAAGGTGTCCAGAACTGGATAACACGTGATCGTGAAAAAACAACATAACATCAAAAGCTATATATGACCAAAAATACTAGATGGGTACTACCACTGGGAAACTCTCCTATAACCCTTTCTATTATCTCTTCATCGATCTGTCCAAACTGAAGTATTTTGCGCTAACATTCTAAAATTCTTTCTTCCAGCGCTAAAAAAGTTGACTTTAATAAACCTGACGCAGAAATGCATTTTTCCCGGCATTATTCCAACAACGCGCGGAATCGAAAATAGTTCGAGGCAGCGTAAAAAAAAAATCGACACAGTGCGCGTCGTACGCGCGTGGGAGGAAATCGAGGAAGAGGAAGAGAACGAACGAGTAGAGGGGATGGAAGTGGAAGAGATAACAGACAAGAATGTAGTACATAAAGGGCGGAGCACGCGCTCGCCCGGTAGACTGAAGCTGTGCGCGCAGAGGAAAAAGAGAGTACGCCAACAGGAAAAGGGTATCGACATCACTTACCCTCAAGATTCGAGGGGTCCCAGGGAATGTATTTACAAAGCTTTTCTGCAGTAAAACAGGTAAAATACGGTTCTATTGTGAAGTCGCGAGATGTCGTGGTCGGAGCAGTAGTGCTATACGGTTAAAAAATACTGCCTCCGATGTATATAGAAAAACCGAAATGCTCCTCCACTACGGAAATATTTCAAAAACTTTTCCAATATTTCGCGCGCTCGTGATTTGTACGGCACGCACGCGCACTCGCGAAGAATTCCTCGAGAATGAACTGCGCGCCAGCAGTTCAGGGACTGAACTGTACGCGAGCACAGCCCTTTTCTTTGTTGCAGAGAACAAAGTCACTCTGCGGCTCGCGTGGCATTGAAAATTTTCGTATACCTAAATCGGGAATGCTAGATTTTTATTATAAAAAAATAACTCGGAGAAAGGTAGGATTAAGGGAGAACAGTGAGGGAGCGCAAACTTCACTGCTATACGATACCATCCGTATATTTGTAATTCTTTCGTATTGTTAATTAGCTTTAATGAGAAGTTTCTGTATGTACGTATTCTTATAAGCTCTCCTGAACTGAACAAAGGGAGAGTTAACTGGATTTTCATTTTTTTTATAAGTTCGTGGAATAGTTCACTTTATACATTTTCCGAAAGAGGGCGAGCACTTTTTAATTAAGTTCTTAATTGAACATTTTTGAGAAGTTCAACACCTTTTCTCCCCCCGGTGATCTTGATAATTATCTCGTAAAAGATTTCGTTTCTTGCGCTTTTTGGTGGAGGATACTCGTATCATATTAGGTACGTTAAAATCGTAAAAATATGTAAGTGAGATGATGATTTATATAAAAACCAATAAATAAAAATAATCTCTTCTAATTCACTGACATTTATCTTTTATAATAGATATTTTATTTTAATATAGTCGAATCTAATGTACGGTAATTTTGTAAAAAATAAATCTCTGAAAAAATCTAATAAAAGTATTTCTGATAATTTCATAGAACCCAGGATTCGGATTCCAGATTTCTCCTAGTTCGTACCTAAAAAATTTTTTTCCGTAACTTAAAGTACCGGTCTATGATACTATATGGGTTCTCCCTTTGCAGTATGAGAACAATTCATTGTAGAATATTTTATATTTAAGTACTATTATATCTGCCCATAGAACAACCTTAAAACATGTTTTTTAACATTTATTATCTCGAAAACTATGTTCGCCGTTCATAAGCTTCCTCTGTGATGAGTCAACAAAATTACTATAATTAGTAATATAATTTAATACTAATGCATATGCTGCTCTGTCTTCTATGTATATAGATGCAGAGATAAAAAGTATACTGGACATTATTTATGTATTTTACAAAGTAACTAGTTCCTTCTTGAAACAATTATAAAAAAGAACAATATATGTGTTATTTTGTATAACGAAATGTAGTAATGCGTAACTTCTATCTAGAGCGATAAAATGAACTTCTCTCGCGAACATCGTTATCGCAGCTACCTGGTACCAAAAAATGAAGTGAATCTTTTCGCCACGACTGATTGCCAAAAATCTTCGTCGCTCGTGACGAACAGAGATTCACTGCTATAAAAACCATCCGGGCCAGCGTATATAGCTCACGTTATTATTATCAACGCATAGAATACGCACATCCTCGTGTCTCAAGGCTAACGTAACAACAAAAGCGACGAAATAATCGTTATAATATCGCAGGTATAGAGCAGTACACGTTACGCGCTAAAAAAAATATCTATACATATTATATATAAAAGACTATACGCGCGGCGGCGAGAGAACTCTCTGCCACATCGCTCTCGTTCGCGCACTGGCCTTTTTTTCCCCCAAATAGGAGGCTCCCTAAAAATAAATTGCGCAAAATGAGACACTCGCTCTATACCATTTCCCGCGCGAAAAAAGCGCCGTAGAAAAGGACGAGCACAGGCGAGGCACGCAGACAAGCGCGGAAGGGAGAAACGAGTAAAGAGAGGGGAGCACATTCAGTCTACACGCGCGAGAAATCAAGAACGGGTCCAAATAAAGGCTTCAATCACAAACGGAAAAATTCCGGCGTTATGAAATTTCCTTGGGCATGGCGGCGACATAGCCCATATAGGAACCGCTTCCACTCCCATCCTCCGATGCTGTGTGCATGTGCGGAAAATAATAAAAAGAAAGAGAGGACGTAGTAGTCCGGATCATTATTTTTACTGCAAATGAACCGGCGCGCGAGGTATAGACGCGGAGGGGAGCGAGGAGAGTTACTGTAGGTACGCGCGCGCACGCGCGTAATCACCTGCAGGAAGTCGCGATGCAATATCGCGACGATATTGCGAGCAAGCGCGAGCGAATGTATATGAAGCGAGCTGCAGGCTCTCCTATAAAGGAGATGGCGCGAGAGGGAGAGAGAGAGAGAAGAGCGGGAAAACTGTTTCTATAACTCACGGGCTGAGAGTATAGGAAAGACGCGGGGGCTGGAATGTGCCGCTCTGCCATTCTAACGTCGGAGGGAAACTTCAGTGCGGAGACAGTCTCATCCTTCTTTTCTATACGGCTGGCACGAGACTACTCGGCTTCTTCCCATCTCTCTCTCTCTCATTCTCGTTCGCTATCTAGCTCTACTTCGTCCCTTTTCTTACCTCGTCGTATATGCACACACATACACACGTATGGGCGTTACATATGTGGTTGAGCGCACCTTGTCGCCTTCCTTGTCACTTTTATGTAGATGCATTGCACGTTTCTATTCCTATAAAACTTTCTCTTGATATTTTTCTCTCCTCTCACTCTCTCTCCCTCTTTCTGTTCTGCCCACTTCCTTCTTCCGCTATGGTCTTTCCCGCTACTTCCGTGATCCCATTCCACTCTCTCTCTCTCTGTCTTCCACTTTTTTTGGCATACCTTCGTTTAATTATTTCTCGTTTCTTCTCGTTTTTTTTACGCCCGCGCGTCTCTACTTTCACCCCCTCGCCACCTGCTTGTCCAATTTCTTTTTTAATCTCGTTCTTTTCCAAGCCGTTCCTTCTGTCTCTCACGCTCACTATATCTTTCTCCAGCTCGCGTCGTTTTATTTTGCCAATATTTAAAAGCTTCTATAATTTTCCTTCTTAGCCTGATGAAATTTTTAAGAGCGATTTACGCGGCGATGAGATGAAGTTAAATATGTACTTTATTATTAGGATCATTTTCTTTTTTTCCCCCGCTAATGGAAATGAATCTTATATATGTACGCTTTTTTATATTTACATTTAGAATATATATACGTCAACTGTGCAAATATTTATAGCTATAAAAGCAAAAATTTCTGAAATTATGTTTCATGTTTGCACATTTATCGTCGCAAATATAAGCGCTTCCTAATCATACTTGAGTACATATGGTAGTTCTCCTTGTACAAACGTTGAAGATAGATATTGCCATATTAAATGGCTCACTGAGTTGTGCGGCGAATTCGCAGACGATTTCGCGCAAAACGAACGAAAATATAAGATTATGTTATAGATAGATCGTCAGTAACAGAAAATTATTTCAAATAATTTTTATACTTCGAATTTGTAAAAATGTTATTTTATATCAGAAGCTTAAATAAATGAATTTTTAATTGAAGAAATTTCATTTTACGATTCACATTCAGGTATATATAAAATGTTTTGTTACTTAACAAACAGTCGCGTATGTGTTTTTAGTAAAAGCTGTTCATAAATCTTTCACAGTTCATGTGTATCCTTGAAAATACTGTTTTTTACAGAGTATTATAGTATATATTTATGTACGTACGAAAAAAAATAAATGTTACAACAGCGGTTAAATAAAACCGAGAATAAAACATGCGAGCTTCAAACGTGTAATATCAAAGCAAAAACTGTTTCCTCTCTTTTAAATTTTAATTCTGATTTGCATAATTTATTAAAGCAGAAATCATAAATATTTATCGACCGTTCCGTTTAACTTGAATTTGAAGCGCAAAAATCTGTCATAATCAGCCGAGTGCACAGCGTATACAAACTGAAATTACGACCATTAAATGTTGAAATGTAGTCGCGACGCGAGCGAACGGGTGGAAACATCAAATGTCATACACGACGCTTGGGACCCTGAAAAACGTCGACTGTGACATTTCTGCTTTATCGTTCGCCGCGGAAAGAGGGAGTTCCGCATGCCGCGAAGGCGGTGGGGATTCCAAATCTCCGAGGCAATATAGGAAGCCGCGTGATTTTGTTATGTCGCAGTGCGAGGTTTTAAATGTTCTCGTTCTTCTTCGAAAAATGAATTTTGTTGCGGGCACGGGCACAAGTGATTTAGAAACTACATCATAATTATTGTAATAATTTATAAAAGTTATGAAAAAAGAAAACATACTATATGTGTGTAAAAAAATGTTCTGCGTCTGTTGTTTTTAGTTTAATAAAGTCAATTTTTTATGCAGTTTTTATTTATCCATGCTAACGATGATAAACAAATAGATGTCTTATTTCTCGTTTATTAACATTTTCTTGTTTTTGTGATTTTTCTAGTAAAATGAATAATTTCTTCATTAAAAAGTTACTAGTTTCAAATGTAATACATGTGTTTTTCAAACATCCAAACCAGGTATATTTCATTATATTAAAGTTATTACTTTTTTTAAATAAAATTCAATAACACACTTGATATTCGATACAAAAGCTAAAAATTAGGTCTCAAGCATTTCAAGAAAAAACCTGCCACCAAAACCGAGTACATTTTGTTCTGTATAACAAAATTCTGTACAATAAAAAGAATTCCAATTTACCTAAAAAGCCTGTAAATGGAAACAAAAATTTCACTCATGACCATCATCCCACTAGGTACTTATCGCGCACCGCTGCTGCTCGGGCGCTGGTGAATTTCATCAGACTCGCTCTGCGAACATTTATATACCCGCCCCAAGCCAATTTCGATACTTTGACCTCAGGATGTACCTAACCGTTGCCGTAGCCAGTAGTATTTGACGGGGGTGGAGATAGGATAGGGGGGGAGAAAGCGAGTTCGAGCACTGCACACACGTGCCGCGTATTTTCGAGAATGGCATCACGGTGACCCGAGAGCTAAATGAGGTTGGTGACAGTGGCAGAGAGTCTCGAAATGCGCACGATCGGTGCGGCTCGGCGAGTTCTCTAATGATAATGGATTTGACGGCGAACGAGATCCATTATCCAGTTTTGATATCGGACTTGGAAAAGTCTTGCGCGTCCGGTATAGTGATGTAGTGGCGCATTAACGGTCCGAATTTTGGGGTATACTGATCGAGGCGCTGATATATAAATGTGCTCTGTCACAAACCATTACGTTATCAGTAGAAAATTTATTCTTGTCCAAGTATTTACATTTGAACCAAGAAAAATATGTACATCACAATATTTTTAAATCAATTTCAATACGATCCGAGAGCCATATACTCTTTCATGGAAGAGAATTTCTTATAAATGGCAAACTTAGACTTGAATGCGAAGCATTTTAAAATTGTGCAACGGCAACGGCCCTCGAATTCTCGGATATTTGCAACAACTTCGGATTCTTTCTCCTTCAAATACATCTCTCTCTCTCTCTCGTTCTGTACTCATCGGTTGTAATTCGTTCCAACAGTACTTTGCAGAAAAGAAAAATCCTTGCAATTTTCTTCCCTCTGCAAAAGTTGAGCAGCTCTCGCGAACGTCAGGCCGCATCATCGCGAGCTTTCTTTCTTCCTCTCTCTCTCCCACTCGTTTTGCTATATTTTTTTAATTTGTCTCAATCGACATCTCTCTCTCTCGCTCCTCTCTACCGTCGACTTGCGTAACAATTTTCATCCTTCTTCCGGGGAATCCCCCGGCTACTTACCGTCCGTCTTGCGCGTATTCTCTCTCGCTTCCTCTCCTTCTTCTTCTACGCTCTCCGCAGCAGCTACCCCCAGAGGGCCAATTAATTTTCTTTGTTCCTCTTCTTTCCCGCGACGCTGTTTCACCTCCTCTCTTGTATTTTTCTCTCCTCTCCGCTTTCCCTCTTTCTCTTACCCGTACAGCCACCGTTCTCATCTTAATCCCCCTAACTCATCGCGATGGCTTACCTCAGCGTGCGCTGCGCGCAGTCCCGCCGCGATTTCCCTTATCCGTCGCCGGCGGGAAATGTCCCTTCGACTTTTCGTCGATTGCCGCTTTCTCTCTCTCTCTTTCTCGCTCGCTATATATACGTGCAGATAGAAAAGAACGAGAGGGCAGAGAAAGAGGGAGCAGCAGCAGGCGGACGCAGGTACATTCCCCTCCCTGCCATCGATTGCATAATATCGTCGTCTTTCTAGTAAATGGAAATGTCGAGCCACCGCCCTATTTTGCGCTGGCGAATACATTTGCGCCGCCGCTGCCGCCGGCCCGGATAATAGAATCCGAGAGAGTTGAGAGAAGCGCCGCCGGCGACTCGCTCGCTCTATCTGCCGCGCTTCCTTTTCGCGCTGTCTCGTTCGCGGCGCCGATTCTCTCCTGTCTCACGCGCGCTTTCAAAGAAAGAGCCATTCGAAGGGCGGAACTGTTATGTTTCGCGCGCCGATGCTCGGACAAAGCTGTACGTGAGCTTTTTCACTCGTCTCACGCGTGCGCGCACGAGAGAGAGAGAGATAGGAGTCCGGTTTTTAATCGTCCAGTACAGGGTCGGTAAAACTTCTCACTTTGAGAACGTAAAGCACGTACTTTTCGGACACGTATGACGAAATGGTAGTTTCCGATCGTAGGCCGTAAAATGCTACTTAACGACCTAGGTCCGCATTTATACTATCAAACGAATATGATAAATGTAGAAGAGAAAAAAAATATAATTCTTACTATTGAATGTTGGATGAAATCGTGATTTTTCTACTCTTCTAAGTAGCGAAAGTCACGCGTGCGCACAAACATTCTTCCTCTCGACTCCTTACATATTTCCCATTTCCTTCTACGGCCTCCATATTCTTTTAATGCCTTTCTTATAACATATCCTACGCGCGACGGGACGACAAGATGATAGAAAGAAATAAAGAGCAACGCGCGCGAGAGAAAGAGAACTGCGAGGAGGAGAACGTATATATAAGAGAGGAGGCTCACGCGCGATGCGTCGTCGTCCCCCGTCTCTCCACTATTTCTCATTCATTTTCGCTCGTATATATTCTCCGGTTATTCGTCACCAGGAGATAAGAAAAATTCATTACCCTTTTTATACGCCGGGCACGGAATGGGGCGATTTTTCCGCGAAGCGTTGGTGACCGGCTATACCCCCCTCTCCCACTCTCTTTCTCTCTCTCTATCTCTATGTCTGTATCTCTCTCTCTCTTTCGCTCTCACTTAGACACTCACACCGACTGTGTATGGGTATCTGTGGAGGATGAGGGTGGCGAGGAAAGCCGGGGTGATATAATGGTTCCACCAAAGATTCTCCCGCGTTGCGGCTTGTATATATGTATATAGGGGCGGACGAAGGAAGAGGGAAGCGCGCAAGGATTATTTTATTATGTTGGAGATTGACAAATCAGTCAAATACAGTTGGATGACGGAGCTAATGCGAGAGAGTGGGCGGAATACATTTTTTTGGTTACGCGTATAAGGTTGCTATGGTCTGGAGACGCATATATGCCTGGCATCGTGGGAATTAAGCCGACTTAAGTTGATTAGAGGACGGGGAAAAATAAAAATAGAAACGAGATTGTATTTTCTTGTTTGCATCTATATTTACGTTGAATTATGGCACTAATAAACAAGTAGAGAGGAGGGGTGTTGAGAATGTTAATAAAATTTTGTTTCAAGTTGCATTGACTGTCTAATACTGTGATGTATGAATACTCGTGGCCCATTGAATGAGATCTGCAAAGGTTGTCGAGCGGCCTGAAGTGCTGAAAGTATTTGAACTTAAAGGAGCTGATCCCTTTGGTCCTGTAACAAAAATAAAAGAAAATAATTTAGAAATGTGATTTTGGAGAAGAAAAACATCGTTGAGTATGTTCAATAAGAATGTAATTGCGTATATATATTTTATATTAGGTGATAAATATGGGCCTTGAAAAAATATGGAATATTATATTAGGTATTAAGGAATAGAAATAAAAGTTATGACTTATTTGTATACAATAATAACTTTTATATTATGCAGATAAACCTGGGTATATAACGCATTTTACGTTCTAGTTTCTTATTTACAGACTTTAAAAAGGTATGAGGTATTTCAAAAATAGTTAGTTACAGTATAGAACTAACGTTAATATAATTTTTTTTTTCTTCTAACATTATAGGTAATACATTTTTGTATGTATGAGTGAGCTTAATTATTTGAAGAAGATGTAGCGAATTGAGTCTGTTATTTTTGAAAAATAAATTATTTACATTGAATTTCTTATGCAGTCTAGCCACTTTATATACTGTGAATTTATTTTCTGATAGAATAGTTCCAGCCTCATTGCTTAAAAAAACATTGTTATACGTCGTAAATTTCCTCTAGATTTATGGCACGCATATATCTTATTTAAAGCGAATAGATTTACATGGGCCCCTTTTACAATCGGACAGGAAAACAAATTTACGCGCTCTTTGATTTCCCGATGAATTCATGCATGATCCCCTCTGCCTACGAATTTACATCTGACTTTTTTCGTTGCATTTTCAAGCTGATATTTATCATATCTAAATTGTTTCTACATTTATTCATTACAAATTTATCTCGCACCATTCATCTTATCAAGAAAAAAAATTTCTTTTTTTTTCGTATAAATATTAATGTTAAAAATTCAAAACGGTTGAAGATTTTTTTATAATACTGAATCCCAACCTTCTCGCGTAATGATTTTTTGCTTTCACTTTCAGCAGATAGAGACATTTATCCAAGTTAAAACGAAATGAAAGATTAACCACAGCATCTTATTTGAAATTTGGTTAATCTGACAAATTGCCCAGCGCCCCTTCTCAAAAACAATACTCTAAAGACCAAATACACTATCCGAGATGAGAGAAGGGGAGACTCTGTTGCCGCCGTCGCCGACGTCGACGACGAAGAAGTATAGAAGAGACTGAGAACGGAGAGAGAGAAAGAGAGAAGGAGAGAAGAGAGACAGAAAAATGATGAATCTGCGGGGATTCCAGAGTATCCGCGTCGCCGTCGGGCTGGCGGCTGGATGGAGGTGGGGGGTCAGATAACTCACGGGGGGATCGAGTGTGCCGCGGAAAATGGAATTGATTTTTCGTTCTTACATTTATTAGCCTCCGCTCTGCCTTTAAGTTATTACCGACTAGGTATTACGTGAAACGTAAATTCCGCAGGCTCGTCTCGCTGTCTCCCTCACTCTCGTGAAAAATGGTCATACCCTCTCTGCGCCGCCGGTGTTCAGGGATATTGTTTCTTCCGTCTCTCAGCGTTCTCGTCTCGTGCGGTCGCACAAGACGGGGTTATTAAAATTATTGCTTTATAAGTCACCTGCCCGAGCGGAGGAGGCACTTTGCATTAAGTGTATTAATTGTTTTTGCACGGGAGAGAGATTCAATTTCGAGAAGTGCTTGCAAGCGCGCGCCTCTCGGCCATGTTTAATAGACATTTGCGTTATACGTACTATTGAATCGTCTGGTGAATGGACTACAAATTTGATCCTGTGTCAGCTGAATGTTATTCATTCGTTAAATTAACGCGAGCGGAAAGTGAATAAAGCGGAATGGACTCCGCTGAATGTTTTTGGATGCATTTCCTTGAAAGCCGGTAATTGAGTTACATTTGATGCGTTTCGCATGGTTGTGGGTAGTTATTACATTTTGTAAATTTTTTCATTTTATTATAATCACCTTTATGATTTAAGATTAAAAACGGCAACGTTCTTTTTATTCTTTAATATATATATATATATATTTTTTTTTTGGAAAATATTATGTAGTAATTAGATCATAAGTATTTCAGCCGTCGGAAAGGATGAATCATTCAGATTGCTTCATTACTTAACCTTTCTTTCAGCTATATTAATATTTACCAAGATCTTTTCAATCTCCGAGTTTTCGTAACGACTGCCTATCGATTATCAAAAAGTTCTTAATTTTTCATGCTACTCTCGCTTGATATTTGATTTTTGCCCGCTATTTTTCCTTAATGTCAGACATAAATTATGATGTATCAGAAAAATATATTACAGCTCCCCCTACGGCCGTTTGCATTTATAGCTAATTGACGCGAACGGTAAAAGCCTACGTGGCTTGGTTTTGTATATAACTGCTTCGTCATCGTGACGTCGTCTAGAAATATTTATTAAACCTAATGTATCTCTTTTTGTCGGATGTAAAACTACAATCAACCGAGGGAAGATTTTAAGTATCATGGTTCTTAACGCATAAAAATGTTCTTCCCTTTGAAGAAGCAGAAAGGCATCGCGTATACTAATAAAAAGGATAAAGTAGAAAATGATAAGCCCAATTTTTTTTTATTAAAAAGTATGTAATGTTATATTAAAGGTTTTATTATTGTACGTTGGCAGGTGCACCATATATATAATTTTATGGTGTACTTTATTGGGCATTTCGATGTTTAACAATAAAAATCATGATTTACTGTAACGACAGTTTTATGAACAACATAAAAATTTTTCTTATAATTATTTTACATCAATGGTGGGTCAAATTTTATATTTTTTTAATAAACCACAAAAAAGCAGATATATTATTATATTTAGTAATACTGTAAAAATTATTGAAATATGTTATTCGAACTTGGAACCGTTTCTAATCTAAATTTAATTACAATGATCGAATTACCGAAATTAAAGTACAGTTTTGTTAAATTTTTTATAGTTCTGAAAATGCAATTTTGATATCTATAAAAACAATACTGTTTTAACTGGAACGAATGTAGGGTAGTGAAATTTTTCAAATAAAATGAACACAATTAGTTTTAAAATTCAGAGTATCCAGAGAAAAATAGCTTTATTAAAGAAGATTATTAATTTAATTGTAGTAACTGAAATAATTGGATTACTTTTACATATTAAAGTACTCGATTGAAGTAATATTAGCAAAAGTGACAGACTCTTTTTAATCTTTAACCGCTACCGTACATTACAGTCTTATCCCACAAAATTCATGCCCGACAGAATCAGTGCACGAGGCGAAAAATTGACAAAACAAAGAAATGAAAAAGCAAAATTTGCCATCGTGCGCATATACGCGCGTCGTCGTCGCCGTATATGCAAATCAAATTTGCCGCGAGCGCGCGAAGACGCCGCAGATGGTGTCAACGGCGCGTATATATATACACGTACGGTTCTTGCTCTCGACGCGCGGAAAGCTAATCCGGTTTCATGAATAAATAAAGAGTGTGAAATTTCAGTAATACCGACCTCTTGAGAATGTATTGGCTGGTCGCAGCATACGTGGCATGTGCGGATGGAGTCGTGCGAGGGCAACGAGGGCAGACTGTCGAGTTAAGCTTTTCATTTATGCTATTTTTATTTATGAAGAAATACAATTTATATTACTTTAGTTTTGCATTCTTTTAGTATAAATTATGGTCTCATTAATGATAAAATTGTAAAGAAATGTCAATTAACCAATGAAACATTGTTTAGTTTGTCTAATATTTAATTGGGATTGTTAATTATCAAAAGACTATATTATCTTTAAGTAAGATGGGTTTTATATTCACATAACTATACACTATCATTAGAAAAAAAGCCTCAGACTATTTGTTTACCAACATAGAACCGTGCGTTTAAGTCCTGGTGGTTGTGATTTACTAGATGAACCTGAAGTTGGCAGACACACAGCAGACGTGACGGTCACAATACCAAAAAAAAATGAAATGGTTGAGAAAATTCGAGCCAATTCCTATTTTGTGTTTGGAAGCTATGCGAGGTTTAAGTCTCGAAACATTGAATTTTGCAACTTAATTGAGTATTAAGTACCGATTATTACACCATAGATTAAAGCAATTTTTATCGAAAAGTGTTTCTGCTGTTCCAAAGTTTCTTTTTTTTTGATAAAGTAAAAGTTAGTAGACTCTTAATTGCAAAGCCAGAAGATTTGCTTTCCCAATCGAACGCGTACTTGCCTCTATAAAGCCCTCGATTTACTGTAATATTTTTGTCGAACGTGTCAAAGAAGCGCTAATTAGTTTGTCAGGCCGCATAAATTGCTTGAAATTTAAGATGAAAGTTGTTAGATCCTTGGTCTTTACTTTTAAGCACGTTTCAAGTTCATCGATAAACTTTCAGAATTTAAGAACAGCCAGCATTTCCAGCCGACACTCGAAACTTTCGAAGGCATACTTCATCAAAGTGTTGTTAACGTTTGAAACTTTAGTTTTGCTGACAACATCATTCATTATGTACCGAGCAAATGTATGTTTGAAACAGTCGAGGAATCGAGACCTGGAAGTTTATTTGTTATCTGCATTGTAATATATAATAATTCTTCAAATGGTCTTACATTTAAGTAGAAAGACATGTCTATTTTATTTTAAACATGTCAATCTGTATTCTTCTCGAACGCTACAATAAGTATACTCTACAAGAAATAAATGGAACAGAAGAAAAAATGAAGAAACTTTTTTCATTCTGCAATATTGCTTTTAACTAATAGAAGCTGAAAAATCTGGGAAATCTTATAGCCGCAGGTATATCCAAATCACGAACTATATATACATGCCTTCGCGAAGTGAGAAAATTGCATCCGCGAAATCGCTGCCCGATTTATCTCGTCCTCTTCCCTCCCATATACACGATTTAGCCCTTACGTTTCGGCGAAATTGCGCGTGAGCCCTAACTCGCGATACGAGCTCGCTCATGGATATTTATCCTTTGATACGCGCGAAGCTGTTGCTACTGCTGCTGCGGAAGTTAGGCAAGAAGGCGCCCGCAACGTGAATGCTGCTGGCGCGAGCGAGCGCGTGGATGAATAAATGGTTTATGCCGTGGGATACTCGAGGCTGTGTTCGCGTCTTAGCTGTTGCGAAGTTGGCTAAGTCGCGTTAAGGGATTTTCGACTCCTTTAATGCGCGCGGCTCGTTTATCGTACAGGACCATACATACATGTACACTAGAAGAGATTGCCAGTAAGTAAGTATGAGCGATTATACAGCGAAGCCTTTTTCCAAAAGCTGGAGATGGGAATCGCGCCCGCAGCACTTCGCCCCGCGTGAACAGCTTTGATGTTGTACAATCTGCAGGGTTTACGCTTTGTGTATACGAGAGACCACTCACATTTCTATAAATAATTGATTGTAACTTTGCAGGTTTAGATATAATTTTCTAATTTTTCCTGTGATAACTATACCATTGAAATTGAATAAGGAACAAAATGATCGTTTCGAAATCTAAATTGGATGAAAAGACAAAATGATTGTCATATTTTGTTCAATTTTCTTCTAGGTGATGGTAACTATAGTTTTAATAATAATTAAATGATGTTGAAAATAATTTTTGCGTCACCTATACCTTTAATGTATTTCATTGCTTGTATTATGGTAAGTGAAAAATCATTGTAAACAATTCTTTAAGTGTAACTGAACACTTTGATACCAGTGAATGAACACTTACTTTGTACGTACTTAAAAACTAAACATTAAATATTGAACATATTATTGATTTTTCATACAGTGCAGCATGAGTTGCGAATAACGTTCGTTCACTGAGGTATATACAAATTTTACATTTTTTTTCCAATACTGGTGGCATATAGTCAGAGAGCTCGCGCCAGAATGGTGAAAAAAATCAGGTTAAAAGCATCGATCGCGTATAGTCATCCACGACTCAATCAGAACCCACGCGAGCGACACCGCAACTTCCTCGCGCTCCCTCTTTCTCCCAACCCTGAAATCACGCGGGATAACTTCGAACCGCACGCAGAGCCCGCATGACGCTGCACTTTCGTCACTTCTCGCCTCTCCCCGTACTTTCGCCAGCAGCAGAGCGCTCTTCTCCTCGTCATTGCCGTTCACCTCGACACTCCATCCTATATAACATCCCCACTCGTGCGATTTTCGCGTGTGCGCGCCTAAGTGTATACACACCTGCGGTTTCGCGTTAACTGAAGCCTTGTCACTTTGGCGCGCGCGCGCACGCCTCGGATTTCGCATGAGCCATCCTCTCTTGCATGTTAACTCTTGGCTGCGCGAGAGGAGCGCGCGTTTTAACGCAACCGCCGAGCGCCACTTGAATGCACATACTAAATTAAGCACGTGGCGCGCGCTCCCGGCCGGCGCTTAGCTTGCAGGAATTGCAGAAAACGAGGAGATGCCGCTTCTCTCCTGCAGCTGGATTTGCGGTGCGCGCAGCCGGTTTGAGGCGAACGATTATGGTGGAAAAGAAGGAAGCTGGAGCGGCCCCCGCGGACGCACGACCGGGGACCTGTTGACTGGGCCGACGCTTGTTGCTGACCTCTAGGTCGTGTGAAGAGCTGGTATTGCGTGCGAGTAGGTTTTGGCTGGACGAGGAATTTTTGTAGAGGCGAAAGAAGAGCAAAGACTTGGATTTTGCAAGCTTATTATGCGCGCGTGGCTTGTTGGAATTCGAATTATACAGTGCTTGAGATTTTCGCGTTCAAGATTGTTACAAAACTTACGAAGAATATATTTTTGTTTTGCTAATATTTGAAATTATTTCGTAAGTATAACTTCTCGTCGTGTGTATTAATCTATATATTTTACTGGAAATAGCATGACTACTACATGCAGGTGTAGTTTGATGAATTAATCAATTCAATTAACATTTATAAGCTGCGTGAATTTCGTCTATTCGATTAAGTTTAATTTGCCGATAACTTTAGACCGTGTTGAAAAATATCTTATAAAAAATTTACTACGATGTAAGAAACTTTTTTACATTTCTGTATTTCTAACTAAATCTATTTGAATATGTTAATAAATCTATTATACTGCGAGTCTGATTGAAAAAGGCGCTATCCAAGTGTGCGGTTGAAAAAGGCGCCATCTAGATTCCAGGTGAAGAAAACGTTATCTCGCACAAGGATGTTTTTCGCTTCGATTTATATTGACAAACAATGGAAAACTAGACCACCAGTAATTCAACAAAATATAAATGGTGATGTTACACAGCTCTAGATCATGTAAAAATTTAATGGTCAGCCATTTTTAAATGTGTGAAAGAATAGTATATATTAGGGGATAATAGATCGGGGAAAACAAATAGATAGGTAATAAATAGGGGAAAATAACATTTTTCAAAATTAAACTCGGACTCTATACTTTTACGTATAATTTTTTTAAAAAGTAATAATTTATTCAATAAAAGCTATTCACGTTAATAAATATGTTCTCTAGGCTATAATAAAATGATACGTATAAACATGTTGCATTATATGTATTTAAACCTAATTACGGTAATATATTTTCCTTTGTTATATGACTCCACAGTGAGTCTGTGAACAACCAACATATTAAATGTCACGAAATTTAATATTCTCCTCATTTGTTACTATTTATTTATCTTTCACGTATCAATACGTACATTAGTCAACTATTTGAAACAAAAATAAATCATTTCACTAAAGATCATTTTTAGAAAAAGTTATACTAATCATTTTTGAAAAAAATGTCTTCCATTACAAAGTAATTCTACTTATCGAAATGCAAACATTTACAAGTATATATTTCACTCATTAATTAGATAAAAATAATTTTCAAGTAGGTATATACTAATAAATTTTAGAACCATAAATAATCCAAAACTACAGGAACAATGAAACCTATATAACATCCAAGCCTTTATTCCGCTCCCCCAGTAACCTTCAATTTTATTTACGAATACATCATCAATGATAGTCAAAATATTCCTATACAATAATAATTTCTCATATCGCTTCTACGGCTTGGCCATTACTTGCAGAATGCAAAAGCTTTTATCTTCATTTTTTAAGCCGTTCGCCAAGGCACGTATAACAATGTAAGTAACTTTCCCGCTACTGTTCTACACCTCCTCCCTCCCCATCTCGTACTTTCTTCTCTCTTGGCACAAAAAGCGCTCCTTATACGTATAAAGAGACATCGCGGCAAATCTTCATTACTCAGCCTTAAAAACTTAGCCTTATCACTTTGTTCTAACAACTTTTTAAAAATTTCTAAACTGCGCTTTTTACGATAGCCGGGGCGCGTATCGCGGGCTCTTACTGTCGCTGCGGCCCGCGAAACTTCGAATTAGCCGCGCAGCGGCTTGATTAAAAAACCCAATTCTCGCCTGGAACTTTTATGCCCCCGCGGCGATGAAAAAAGAAATGAGGGGGAAACTTCGTCGATAAAGAAGACGAGCCCTCACGGCGGCAACTGGGTATATATATTACATAAAAAGCTTCGATTTCCACAAAACTCATTCATCAAATTTATTGAGAAATTATTTCGAAGCGCACGCATTTGATCATCGTATATACGAAAAGCGATTATCTCGCATTCGCTTGACAAATGATAATTCAGCACGCGCACCGGTGGCTTGCTATGTTCGTTCTACATCATATCGAGCCAGACGTGCATTATTTTTTTTACTCCTCCGCATGACGCGACGCTGCTGCGCAACAAAAACACAGCCATGAAAAGTTGTTTTTTGCTACCGCAAGGACAGTTTATGTCGCGGATAGTCTAGCCGTCGCGAAAACTTTTCGCGCGCCGCGGAGTAGAAAGGGGAAAAAAGTTCGCGGCGCTCGGATTGATGGCTCGAATGGGAGGAGTGTGAGAGAGGACGCGTGTAGTGGTTAGGAGAGAAAGAGAGAAAGAGCGTCGCGACGCGCGTTGCTGGTAGACGGACGGTAAAAAATTCATAACGCCTCGGCTTTTCTCTTTCGCGAAACTTTCACTCTGCGCGCGACTCGCGGAAAATAGACGCAGCTCGCCGCGAACTGTTGGGTTATTCTATTACGAGTTTACGGAAAGGAGGCATATTTTTTACTTTATGTATTCACTTTGTAGGTTATTATATTAGTTCTATCATATTATATATTCTTTGGCTCTTATATAGAGCATTTTTCATTTCAAGGCGAATAAAATTCTTTGCAATTTAATATAAAAACGAATAAAAGAAAAAGAAATTCTTTCAAACGTAATTATTGTAGAAAAACCGTCATTGTTTGTATTCGGAGAAACTTAAATCAAGAGTGCGTAATAATTAAAGTGTGCATTAAGTTCTATTTTTGAATGAAAGGATTGTTTTATTTGAACAGGATATATGGAACAACGATTTTAAAAATAACAGTCGTCTTTGTTTTGAAACAAAACATAGTCTGATAAGCATGTTGCGTATTTTTATATTGTATTTCTTTTTTTGAGGTAGAGATAAATACTTTTTTTTCAAAAGAAAATCCCTTTTATTTACACAAATATATGCATGAGCTACCTAATATTGTTACTGTAATATCATGCTTACGTTGCATATATCTATAACCAAAACGTCATTAGCATACTCTAACCCACATAACTGACGTTTTTGATATATATTACAAATATAGTAATCATTCTTAATGTTATATTGCACCATTTATTTTCACATACACCATTCATAACTTTTCAGAAATTACATGATTCCTTTATTCAAAAGCGCCTTTATCTTCAAATATGTTTACAAAACCATAAAGAAAAACGATGAAGAATTGATAACCAACGAGCCGCGTCGTTCGCTCAGACGACCATTTAAGAAATCTCAAGCAGCCCTATAAAGGCGTAAATTTGCAGAATCGCCAAAAAAGGGGACCTGCGTTCCTATATATGTTATACGTATAGCACACGCGGCTCTCCTTTATCTCTCCCCCTGGACTCGACTGCGCCTTTCTTGTTCTCCCTCTTCGCATGCTTCTTATCAAATTTTTACGAATATAATTCAGACGCGATCCCGCGCTTTTCGGACGTCCCCTTAAATGCGTTAAACGGCCGTCTCGCGCGCCCGTAAAATCCCCGACTCGCGCGCGCGTAGTAGCATTTTATTGTCAATCTCGTCGAATCGCGCTCGCGCGCTGGATTTCCTCGGGATGGGTTATACGGGCGCCTCGGCCGAACGGAGTAGAACGTATATACATATAAAAGGGGGCCGACGCGCTCTCGGCACCCGGCCGCGCGCTCCTGCGAATACATTACTTTTTATCGTCTTGTACGTACGCACACTGCCAATCCCGTATAAATACACGTATAATGCGACGTCTGAGAAAGCAGAAAAAAAAATCGAACGAAAATAATGGACGTCCATCGACGTGGAGGCATTTGTTCTTTCTTAGCGCTGTATAGCGAGGAAACTTGGTCGGCGTCACGCGCACATATATATAAACTGTTAGACATTTTCGTGGGACGGGGAAAATTCAATTTTTGAGCGCGCAGGAGTAGAGCCTCATCGCCGATTCATGGGACCGAGGCGGGCCCTTAAAAATAGCGCTGTCAACGTGAAACTGTGTTGCTCTGCGTGCGGGCACGAGACTTGTTAAGTTATTGCGCCCGCAAGGCGCGCGAGGAAAAATCGTGGAAAGTTGCGGGAGGTTGGAGGGGAGTACGCCGAGGAGAAACAGAATTCGCGAGATATACTTTTTGAGAAGAGAGATCGCGTTGCCGTCTTCGCGGTGCATGCAGGCTGCTGCTGCACGCGGAATAGTATTAGAGCCAGAATGCGTTTTGATGCATGGAATAGTAGGCGAGGTAGATGAAAACCTGGAGGGTGATGAAATTGCTTTGTCTTGCAATCATATTCTCCTCGTGTTTTTGGCCCTTTTTCTTGAATTTCATTGAAACTCGGCCGAATTCGTTCGTGACAATTTTTCAAAAATGTCACTATTAAATTATTTTTATTCGGTTGATATGATATAGTAATTTTAATTCAATTTCGACATTTATTTTTTTATAATCTTTCGAAAAATATCTACGATTGTGAAAAATGTTTCTGGTGGCTTGTAATACATATTTTTTAATATTTATGTGGACTAAAGCGTATTTTGAACTTTAAGTTCACATAATGAGTGTATAAAAAAATAACGCGAAGTTTTTTATACATTATTTAGAAAATCGACCAACCAGAACACGAATAAAAGTGTTACTTTCAATTCGGTATTTATCGCATTAATTGTTTTATAAATGGATTATGGTAAAACACCAAATACTTGGACACATTTGACGCATATTCTGCGTAGTGTTTTCATAAAATCAATAAATGAAATTTGTCGAAATGGTTTGACCTCAATATCAATCAAATATTGTTATTATATATTTACCAGTAATGATAATAATTCAGTATTGTACAGGTCTGATTTGTCATTTTTCCAGGTACGGGATATTTTACTTCCTTTTAAATACTTTTTATGAAATGGCTTTTATACATACTTATATTTTTTGTAAAAGCTTCGTATGACTCGCATTGAAATAAATTCAATCCGGTATCAAATTTCTATTATGTGCACTTTGTATTTGCAGGTAATGTTTCACCAATCTCTCTGTTTCATAAATAAACGAAATATGATACAATTTTAAAAATTTGTAATATTTTATCGTTCATAAACAGTATTATTAAATTATAATTAACGCTAATATTTAAATATCGTTATCAAATAGATTACTTAAATTTGAAGTTACCCAATCTATTTAATGAATAAACAAATAAAAGCCATGAGAAAACTGCTCAATTGCTCACATTCCCTGAATAATCCATTCAGCACTTTTCCTAAATTCTTATAGCTACCTTTATTCTATTCGACGCAATGACGCAGTGATGCACTTTTCTCCGAGAAGGCAATTGCACGTAGAGGAACCATCTCGAAGAACAAAACAATCAAATTCTACATACTGTAAGTAGTTAAAAATTCAAATAGAATTCGGTATAGCTGGAATTTTCCAAGCGACTCCTATATGTATTGTGAATCCGAGTCAGCCGTAAAAAGGAGGTGTACCATTAAATATATGCGACGATATATAAAGGCAGAACTGCTGGAGCGCGAAATCTCCTCAAAACACGTTCCTTTTATTACTGTCAGGCGACCGGGTAGCAGCATTGACGTATACGAGACTATATAATGCTGAACAAAGTGAAAAAGAAAACCCTTAGCCGGTCCATCAATCTTCATTTCTTAAGGCGTGACAAGTGGCGCTGAAAAGCCAGTCTCTCCCCTCTCGCTCTTTTTACTTCATACGTCGCCCATATTCTTTTACTAACGTCTGCGACGCGCGTGCGAAATCCCGGGAATTGATGGAAATGGCATAGCGAGTGAACGCGACCGTCAAAGGCGTGCGTCGCGTATAGTCTTTCAGGGGGAGAGGGAGAGAGAGAAAGGCGGTGGGGGCGTGCGATGGAAAACAAAGATCGGGTGCGCGCAGGAAGGAGGAAAATGGAGAACGGTAAAGGGGGGGAAAGGTAGGCAGGTAGACGAATGCACGCGATGGATTTGATATTTTCGATTTGACGGAGGAAATGGGTGGATGGAAAGAAGAGCTTACGCCTGCAAGCTCGAGTGCGCGTCTCGAATGCGAATCATATAACGTTAAAGATACGACGATGTCTGTTTCGACCCTGCCGTACGTTTTCTTTTTTATACTGAAAATATGTATATGCAAATTGACTATTGAAATTGCTAGATATATTTCTTTTTTCTTCAAATTTAAATGTTTTGCTTTCTCAAAGAGAAAACCTTGTAACGGTGAAAACTTTCAAATCAAAGATTTTGATGAATTTCGATATTTTTGAGGAGGAAATGTATGAAACCAAATTTTGTCTCTGGCATAACTCTTGAACGGATGGACGAAATTAGCTGAACTTTCGCATGCATCTTAGGTATGGCTTAACTCAGAACTGATAAAATTTTGGAGTCAAATGGATTTATTTTAAAGATATGCAAAATGGAGACCGATATTCTTGAAGCACATTTGATTTCCTTATAAATTATGTATTTTAAAACTATTCACGAGTTATTTTTAACTTAAAATGCAGATTTGAAAAAGTATAAGGTACTTTTTTACGAGTTATAAAGAACTTTTTCGGCATTACATCTCGAAGATGAATACAATGTAAACACAGATTCTTAAAATACGCTTAATTCCCTCTCTATTAATGCCTTTTCAGACTATTTTAAAGTTATTTTCAAGTTGAGAATACAGATTTGAAGATTTCATCAACTTAGAACAATATTATGATTTTTTTAATGAATTGAAAAATTTCTTTAGCAATTTGTATTAATCATACATAGAATACAAGCAAGTATAAATAAAGTAAGTTTGATAATATTTTAATCCTTTTATAATTTTTTAATTTAAATGTACCATAAAAAAATGTCAAAAATATTGAAGATACTTTTTGAGAAAGCCTTCTGCTAATTCAATTAGCATATGTAAGGAATTATGAATATTCTAGCTAGTCGAACCCTTTTAGATTTAATTAATATTTGACTATTTCCACGTCATCATAATGGTGAGAAACGGTTTATCATACTCAGTACTTTCCTGGAATAGATTTTTCATTAAAGTAAATTCTTGAATTTAGAATGCTTAAAATTAGAGACTGCTTGGAGCTTTATAAAATCAACTGAATATTAATCGTAGTTTTAAAAATATTCTTACTAAATTTAGAGCGAAAATAATTTTAATAAATTAAACTGCTATAATAACTACAACGTGCGTCTAATTTTGAAATGACAAAAAATATCTCTGGAGCAAAAAGAAGTGCGCTCATTCTTTATTACTTCTATACACTGAAAGTTCGAAGAAATTGAGCATTAGCAAAATTAAAATAGTTTTATAAATTTAAGTAGGTATATAATTTCTGTTCGGGATCCAATTTAAATTTTTATCAAGAAGCCTATCAAAATATTCTTACATCAACATTTGCACAATATTCATTTTAGAGTTGGTAGATAAAAAGATGCTAGAATATTGTCCTTCATAGCCTAAAATTTGATATTTTTCATAACATAATTGTTTTAATTTTAACTTATGAATTTTGTAATATTTACTCAAGTCCCACGCGTACCTTTTCTATACACCTGATAAATTCTCTTAGAAATCTGATAAATTATTTTGAAGATATGGGAGGACGGCCATTCTGAGCATCCTGTCTGCACATTACCATAACACCATCTAAGTTTTCAAACAGTGTTAAATTTTTTCATCAAATAATCAATACAAGCGCAGACTACACGAAGTTCCAAACAAAAGCTATATCAGCTCTTCCACCATCGCTATCCAATATCATTTTTTATTTTTAAACTCTCTCTCTACCCGCGTTCTACGACTGACATGCAATACTCTGAAAAAAACACTCTGCAGCATCCAATGCAACATGTAAAATTTCAAACCAGCAAATCGGAACCATCGTTCCGCATCCATCAAGCATCGCTCGGCGCTCATCTCACCCGCGATCACAAAGATACAGCACATTTTTCAATTATGCAAAAGCGACCGCGCTGCGCACATCCCATTTAAAATCGATCGATACCTACCGGCGCTCATAAAAATCCCAAACTAAAAGTAAACAAGCGTGCAGCAGACTCCGGCTCGGTAGCTAAAATATCGAATAAGTCGAAACACCCGCTCGTGCTGTATATATACATATATACAAATGTGTACACAGCCCGCACGAATGGAAACGGCGAGGCTGGGGGGAGAGAGAGAGCTCGCGGCTGGCAAGCGAGCGGTACGAAAGATCGCGCGCAGGGAAGGAAATTAATTTTGCATTATTCTCAGAATGTACCGCCGGCGCCGCTCCGGGCGATCGTCCTTTCTCTCCCTCTCCTTCTCTCTCTCTCTTTCTTCCCTTGTTTCCGTCCTCCCTCTACTTAGCGCTCGCGCGATAGTCTACCCACCCTACGCGGAAACCCAATATCGCGAGAGCGCGCGCGCGCTTCTTTGGTTCTCTCGCTAGCTCGCTCGCCAGGCGGAGAGGAAGAGAGAGAGAGAACACGACCCCGATATTCAAGAAAGCCGAAATTAATTACGGAGCAAGTCCACGTGTTGCCTTCCGTCGCCGCTGCCACCACCGCCGACGTTCAAAGTTTTACCCGGGACTTGGGCTTGCCTTGCAAGAGGAAGAGAGAGGGGGAGACGGAGTCTAGTCGGGCTTTGCTTGCTCTTGGCGCGGGTACGTGTAATACGTATATAGCGAGAGAGTATGGGTATGTAAGTGTGAGAGGGTTGAGAAACGCAAAGCGTATACGTTGGACTGCTTCTTTGGTGTAATAGGAAGGCGCAAAATGTGCCAAGGAAGTACGAGGGCTTGGTCGAGAAGATTTCTTTTCCGTCGGGTTGCCGTATAGCAGTGTCGAAAAATAAACATAGGTGAACTGTGTTCATTAATGGTGCCGATTACCTCTTCTACTTCTATCAAACTAATTCAGTTGTAGCAGATTATTTGACTGAAAAGTTATTAATTGTATTAGTTGAGATCGTTATAATATTTATTATTGACAAATAACGTAAATATACCACATTTATACAAATTCTTTGGAATAACAGGAAAGGCAGAATGTGACCGTGTAATCCATGTCATTTTGATACTATTATTACCGTTTTCTAGTAAGTAAAAAATAATTGATGCAATTTGAAAATATCAAGTTACCTGAGATATTTGTAAACATTTTTAGGAACAGAACGAGAACAGGGCAAAAAATTTATATCATGCTACGAGAAAATTTTCAAATTTATTTTTAAAGGTGACTTTAGAGAACTTTTTACTAGCGTTGAACGAAATAGAACTTGTTTGTAAAAAAATAAAAACATCCCCTTTTGCTGAGAGAAGATTGCTTCTCTATGCTCTGCTATATAGCTCACTTAAGGGGGCAAGCC
>UXGD01002439.1:0-26085 GCA_900474315.1 Torymus auratus | reverse complement strand
TTTTAATACTTCTTCGAATGATACGTATCCGATTAAAATATCTCGATCCTATCTTAAAAAAAAAAAAAGCAAAAATAAGTTTTGAGAAAACCAAAAATTCGAAATGAAACAAAGACGCATCGGCCCAATCAAAAAACGGATTATTGACCCGCCATCACACAAAAAAACAAAGAAAATGAGAACTCTCCGGTTAAAATCGACTGAGTAGAAACTGAGATCCAGGCGTATACACATATACACACACACATATTTTTCAAAAACCATGTATTTGATTCCTAACACGTTGGAAAACAATTATAACATGTTTTTACAAAACTCAAAAAATTACTATCACAAAGCTTCCTCTAGGAGGAAGCAAAAGTACGTAGCTTCAACAATTGAGGCAAGTTCCTTTAAGGATGTTGATCTCAGCATTTTCCTCATGGCTGGCCTCAAGGGAGAGGTTTTCATAGTAAAAATTCGCTTTCCGAATCGCAGAAGTAACGCGGTAAAAATGCATCGCGTTAAACCTTACAATCAGGAAGAAACAATTAATGAAGTCAAACATGCTTTGTATACGTTCAGCTCTCGTCGCTTGGCGGGTGTTATAGCCTCAGAAGATTACCAGTTTTCATTAACTCACAATCCTGCAGGTAAACCTCTATACGCGGAACGCGAGCTTCCGCGTGACTCGTTTGGAAATTGTTGGATAGAGCGCGCGTGGCATGCACCTAACGTACACCGGATGCAGGATCGTCGCCGCCAACCAGCTGCTATTATTTTCTCGAGCAATTGGAAAGATTGCGTCAGAGGCAAAACGTATGTGCATGCCCGCTGCGCCAATATTTTTTTCACAAATTCGTGGTATCGTTGGGCAGTAGATACGCGACACGTGGGCAGAAAATATGCTTACCCTTCTAGATATCTTAGATTGTAAAGCTTCACCATAGACGCGAAGACATTTTTTCAGTTTTTTATATAAGATAACTTGAGATCATTCGACCACCTTAAGCGGATTTTTATTTCTTAATTTTCTTCAAGCATGCTTACAAACAAACTAATAAATATCAATGTACAGTGCATATTCTATGAAGAAACAAATTTAGGAGGTTTAATTTATATGTCTAATTAAACTTTATTATAAAGTAGGGCGAAGGAAACATGTGTGTGGCCGAATAGATCTAAGGCCTTATTATCTTGAGTTATCTCAAATAGTTAAAAATTTGTTAAAGCAAAAAGCGATTCACTATCAACCTAATTAAGAAACTCTATTTAATTAATTCTCCATTTATCCGTAATCTGTATCGCTTCAGTACTAAGATATTTTCAATCATTATTCTATTCACGATAGATAGATTATTGAAAGCGAATTGATGCCGAAAGCTTTGATTACCAAACTTCTTATTGTTATAATAAATGACTAATAAATCTCTATATAGATATAACCGGGAGAAGTACAGGTGAGAGTTCGAAATTACCCAAGTTTATTTAATCTCAAATAAATGCTTTATTGAACTTTGATATAGGTTGTATAAACGAGCTTTACGATTAGTTGCAGCCTAGAAACTCTCGATATATAAAATTCCATTGCCTTCGAATAACAAAAGCTATTCTATCAGCATACTGAAGGTATTATTGGGATCAATACAGTTTTATTGCTCCAGAGTACGGAATATATTTGTATTACAGAGAAAGTTCCGTAAAATATATACGACGTTATCAGAAGATATGTAAATATCTTTGGGCGAATCGACCTTCGCGAAAAGGCTAATCTTATGATTTCTTGAACAGCTACAGCGGGGATAAATTTATTTTATATTTTGGCTGTTCGTAACATTTTTCCATATCTAAAAATAAATAAATTACATTAAAATTTAGGAAAAATTTACATATCTAAATATGGGAATGAAATATTATATTTAAGATAAAATTTTCCCTTATTTTCACATTTAAAACAATTAGGTATAATTCTTTTTATCTCGAAAGAGTTTCTTCGTTCTTGTCCCTGAAAGAAAAAACAATCTGCTATTAAAAAAACTTATGAAAAGCAATGTAATCTACCGGTGATAAAGAAAAAACGTCATTTCAAGGGTGAGTAAAACACGGAAAATTATCGCTATCATATTAGCTTTATAGAACTTAATAAAACTTCAAATAAGAAGCATATTATATACATAAATAAATAAATTCGATATAAATATTTTATAATTTAAATATCATAGTTAAATTGTGAATTTCATATTAAATTCATAAGAAAATCCGATATTAGCTGTTATAATAATTTAAAGGAATAACTACACTAATAATAAAAATAATGCAGAACATGATTTAAGCTATTTTGTTGATTACCAAATGAAGCAATTAATAATAGAGATAGAACGCGCGCTCAAATCAATGCCCCAACAAGCGATAATAATGAGCCCCGACGGTAGGCCAAAGACGTTTAATTTGCGTTATATATACAGGCAGAATCAGGGGAAGAAAGAAGATATCGAAGTCGCTCGCTCACTCTTGATTTACCACGATGACGCACCGAATTCACCGACGGATAATATATTCCAGCCCGCGGCTACATGTACGCGGCCACACAAGAACAATAGGCGGTGCCAGAGGGGCGCACGTGTATACATATTATGAATATAAGAAAGCACGTATAATATCGATCGCGAAAATTTGTCTTCTCAATTTAAAGGATAAAGCGCGATTCCCGACATGAACTTGCTTGCCAACAGGCGCTCAAGTTGCACCTCCAGGACGCGTGTGATGTCTGTCGGAAAGTGAGATGCCCACGGGTACGCTTCATGGCGGTGGCGAGTAACTCACTGGCGGTGGCTATCCGGCGGCGTGCAGTAAAGAATAATGCCAAGCCGAAGAAAATTGACCGTCCGCCTCCCAGGAATTCCAGGAGGAACGATCAAAGTCTTTTCCGCGCCTCAACTTTTTTACGGAGGTTCTACACTATTCTTACGGTTTACGATAGTTTGCTCGCTCTTGAGCTATACCCGAAACTGCATAACAAACAAGTTTTACGATACCTTTCCTATTAAACAAAATGCCATCGAGTTAAGCGCACGAAAAATTCATGCATAAATAAGCAGCTGTATAATCATTACTATTTTTATTTAACATTTATGCTGCAAGCTAATTTACATTTCGTGGCAATTCTTATAGCAAGTAAAAGACCTCACCATCTACGTTAGAGATGGGCTGCGCCGGTTTTAAATTTACCTTAAATTCACATTTTCCTCGTCATAAGAGGGTAGGATCTTATCTTCCACGATGAAGAAAATTTGTATAAGCCGCACATTGAAATAAAATTTTCATACATCAAACGAATCGAGAATCTAGAAAAACATCGTATTAGATATTAAGCGGCGTTATTAATATACTTATATATCTATTGAGCATATCTAGGGAAATTTCAAAGCTGTTGGTATAATTTAAACGAGAAAAGGGCATGAGCAAGAGAAAAAGCCTTGTGGCCCGGTCACGCATGTGGTATCACGAGCGTGCGTATACTCGCATCATCGCAGTCGAAAGAAGCCAGCAGAGCAGTCGTCGTCTCTGATGCCGGAGTCTCTTTGCCCGGTTATTCTTCGATGCTTAATGACGGAGCCGCTGAAAGGAGCGGACATATAGAGAGACGCTGATGCAGTTTCTTTGCGACATTCTCCGAACCTTGGCCATTCCATTTCGAGAATTACGCCCAATGATACATCAGCTGTCGGTGATTTTGACGTACTTAACAAGCTGTGAAGATGAAACCGCGTAGCCCATCAGATCAAAGAGACGGTGTCGCATCGATCCAACTCACCGTTCACGCATAGAGCGGCTGCGACTCTGGACTCTCATTCCACTATGCAAAAACCACATCACGCGCTCTCAGAGTTGCGTACATTACGTACATAGACCACGATTCAAACGCGCTGAATCGTCCGCTTTGATAGCAATATCTGTTTTCGACACTCAATTAGTACGCTCCAGGCCACATTCGAGGCCCGCATATGAGGAATTCTGCAGATTATCTACGGTTAGAGGGCAAAATTCAAAATATTAAAAAATTATAATTTCGAGGCACACAACTCTGTAATAACATTTTTATCGATCTGTAGGTCATACAATAGACGAGAAATTTTTCCAACACTCGAAAATTACCTTGTTTTTAAAAATACGGTTTTATAAATAATAATCGATTTTTCTTATGGAAATTCCCCATGGGAAAATGGAGGAAAAGTAGTCAGTGATAATTGAACAATAGTAAATGCCAACAAATATTCTACAAAAAAGCGATTATAGTACACGAAAAGAGTTTTAGTTTCAGCTAATTTAAAATCGCGAAAAATTACCGAAAATGAGCGATTCTTGTCGCATCTACGTGATTTCATATTAAAGCTCTTTTCTTGTACTTTGATCGCTTTTTGTGAAATATTTGTTGGCACCTTTATGAGCTTGCTATTGGTTAATCATCACCATGTTAAATTTCCAGAAAACAATGGATTATTTTTTTAAACCGTGTGACACAAAACATCATTATTGAATCTTGGAAAGTTTTCTTGTCTATTGTACGACTTAAAGATTAAGAAAAAATTTATTACAGAGACGTGCCTCATTAATTTTTTCGAACCCTCATCTAACTGTGGATAATCTGTCGAATTCCTGATATATATGTGCGTATACGCCGAAATTGAGCAGTAGAATTGCGTAGAGGCGCTTGATCGGCTATAGATATGAGAGCGCGAGAAATTTTGCAGCCGCCCCAACGGCTCAATCTTTCTTTTTACGAATTCATGCGCATCTGGGAGTGAAGGCGGTGACGGTGCTTTTTATTCCTGGCAGATAACTACGGTCGGAGGCACTTGTTGAGGGGCCGTCAGACGTTTTATGCCGCGCGTTCGGTCCAGCTCCAAGTTCACGAGAGGTCTTCCGCACCGTAATGCGATAGATTTGCCTTTCTCTTCGCTGGACAGTCGCGTATCGAGTTATGCCCCTTTTACTGCGAGCTGTTTCGCATTTTATTCTGGAAAGCATGTTTGCGAGTTTTCTCCTGATAGAAGCGCGTTTATTGGAAAAGATAAGTTATGGCTGTGTGGAAATGCAGGTTGTTCAACGAGTAGTGCATTTATTCTTTCAATTCACGAGGAAAATATTATCATCACTCAAGGTATAATAAAAATAGAGCTTTTGGCAATTAGCAGTTTTTACAGCACATAGCTACACCTCATACACCACGCGTCATTAGCCACGTATACGCCTTGAAAACAATCGATCCGCCGGATAACCCTTCAGCCAAGACAACGATTTTCCCCCCGCCTACGCAAAAACAGCACTATAATATGGTAGAACCAGGCTTTTTTCTGAGGCGCGCAACGTTGATGGATGAACGGAAAAAGGACAACCCCCCCAACGTTGTTCGGCGTGCATATGCAAACACGGGATCCGCCAAGTCATGCTGACCCATAAAAAATGACTGCCTCTTATACACGCGTCGGCGGGCTAACCAGGTGCGGGCGATTTTTCAAACAGACGAAAAGCGAATCGACAGGCCCGGGACGGATGAATTGCTTCCGGCCCGTGCTTTTTTACACCTGCTTCCATTAGGCAAACGCTTCTCCCTCCTATACTTTCTCAGTTAATCAGCCGTCCGGTTAAATAACTGTAATCCGCTAGTTAACGAACGGCCGTTGGATGATCGTTCGATGCGACTGTATTTCGAGGGATCAATAATATAGGCCGTGCATAGCTGGATCATACTCTGGGTATTTACGATGGCCGCGCGGATTTGAGCGCTCTTAATGGCCGCTCGTTATCGCGCGCACTGCCGCGGCGTAAATCCCCATCTCTCTCCCTCTGTCTCTCGATACCCCGCCAGCGGGCACTTTTCGGCGGTGTACTTACTACCTGAGAGTGGATAGAAGCTTCTTCCTCCTTGGCGCGCACTTATCTTCTTCTCGGGACAGACGGGAGAAAGTGGGCCGCGAGCTCGCATTTGCGCTGCGCTCGACCTTCGCCGGACGCGCCACTCGCGATTCTCCGTTCAGTTTAGTGCGGATCGTTCGCGACGGGAGATAAAAATACGACCTTCGCGGAGCTTCTTGCGTACTGAGTCGACGAAAGCAACGCAACAACAACAACAACGATAGCTTGCAATCTTCTAATTAATCTAAATTTTAAGACCCGGGGATTTCTGTCCAATCCGAGCCATCGACTGCCGGGCCAGCGCGATTAGCGTCGCTGCGAATTGCGCCCGCCTGATGCGAGATGAGAGGGAAGGAGCTGTCCTTATGTATATAGCTATACCTCTAGTAATCCGATTGAGCCGCGTGGGAACTTCCAAGAGCGAAAGTCCCCTCGCGAAGTTCGATTAGCTCCCGCGGCCGCCTGATTACGACTTTCATTATTCTTTCTCGAAATTCGAACGCGCGCAGTCTTCGAGCTACGGTATTCACGTATTCTCGCGTACTGTATGATTATAATAAAGCTGTGGTGTTCATGTGGACGGATGAACGGGCTGGTTTACCGGAGTTGCGAGTGCTTTGTTAGTAGCCCGTTGTTTTCCCGATGTGGAATTGTTTGTTCGTGCGGCCATTGTCGGAAAAGTACTTTAGTGTGTATCAGAAGGCTAAACGGAATAGTTACTTTGTACATTTACGAATTTTAAGTAATGATTATTTATTTCCTTCGTATAATATAATTCTCGTAATATTATTTAATGAGTAAATTTCATTATTTTGTGCTATATACGATTTTACAAAAATATGTTTAATCAGCGAAATATAACGTTTTATTCCCTTTGAATCGGTTTAATTTTATGTAAAACGTAACATTTATTTCGATATTGTTACATTTTCCACGTGAATGCGGAAAATGATTTTAAACGATAAAACAAATACACACAAATAAATAAGTGGTATGAGATTATTTTCCCATGTATTTTAGCAAGTTCATCCACGGAGACCTGGGTAACAACATACCAGAAATCTGGGAAAAACATACCAGGAAAAGCAGACAATAGATATATGTCATATTCATATAGTTATGTAAAATATTGAAATCGCAAGTCTAAATACTAAATAATTCCCACTTGCTCTAGCCACTCGAGACGTTTACTTCGCTGCAATAACCAAAAACTATTTTGAACTTTTGTTTGCTCATTCATACTTAAAACATCTTAAGAATTTATTATTTAGCATAGATACCTTAAGAATTTATTGTGGCAATAAAAAAAAATTAATATACACTAAGGCGGTCCCTGAATATGGCTCAGTACCCATATAAGGAACCCATTTTTCAAAACGGCAAAATTTCTCTTTTTTCGTTTTTAGCTTATATTTTTTATTATTTACGTAATCACTTAGAAACTGTAACATAATTTTTAACAATTTCTCTAGAGATTATTCACTCCGAAACCTGAAAATAATATTTTTTTCCATTTTTATAGTCCTTTAAATTTTAGAGGATCATATTGAGAGCCTTTGCCCTATATTTATATAAAGTATTTTATTCCCTGGTAAAAATTGTCACTAACTGTTCGGTAGTCACTCACCAAATCGCAAAGGTGTGGCCAATCCTTTAACTAATGGTTGGTAATAATTACTCCTTATTTCGTCACGGAATAATCCTTGCGGGTTGCCCAACGAAATCTGCAATGAGAAAAGTCATTTCTTGGTTTAAATGTAAGGTAAATGGTAGCAGATGACGGACTCTAGGTGGTGCGCTCCGTAGTTTTTTTTTACAAATTTATGTTATTATTTACAATAATCTAAAAAAACATCATTGTAAATGATAAAGAATTCATCAACTCAGTTTTGAAACCTTATAATATACTTTGCACAACCGTGAGCAACATATTAAGAAAATAAAACGTCAACATATTAACTATTAGTACCTACGATAATTGTAGCGATTAAATTTCTTTTTGGTTTTTCTTGTCGATATTTTAGACTCGCCGAGACAAAGTATCAGTTTTCTTGTTTAGTCTTATTTGTATAAATTAAAATTCATACATTTATATATGATTATTTTTTTTGGTATTATAGACAAAAGTAAATTATGTATAAAGTTACATGTCCGTTTTGCCCGGGTCTGCCGTACGGTTTTTTTCTTCGAGACATCACACTGTGTTAAGTTTTCTGATTTCCAAATCCTCATGCAAATTTTCAAAATTAATTCAGCAATTTCTCGGAAAAACCTTGGAAGGACGATTCTAAATAGGGTTCAAAAAGCACAAGAAGTAATGAATTACCTTGTCAACGAAACTGACAAAAAGAAATATTAACCTCTATATTCTGAAAAGCACCAAAAATGTTATATCCCAGATATAAATCTCGACACGATCAAGCAATTCTGGACCCTGTACATTCATGTGTAGAAGGTCAAAATACATGGGTATGTGAAAGTCTAGCCTTTCGAACAACATATACTTTATTCTTTTTGTGTGCCTATGTAAATGTTTTACAACGTACACTTAAAATATTTAATCTTACAGATTTTTAGCAAACAGCAGAAAAGTATGAATAATAATAGCCATATTTGAAACTCCTAAATATCAATAAATTGCTCTTCCTCCTTGGCTCATATCCCAAGTTCTGCATAGCTAGCAAGCCGTTATTAAAACGCAGCCCACGTCCGAGCGGCGTTGGGCTTGCTCGAAACTAAAACCGGCGGTGCCGGTGGTCAGGATTTACGAAGATTCTTCGTGGAGCAATCGTGCGCACGTCAACTCAAACCTCTGCTAAAGATATTCTCCGCCCTGCGCTCACGTTTATAACGTCGTAAGCAGCAAGTTTTGGGGATGTTTGTGCATGTGTGTGTGTATGTGGGGAGGGGGTCGTATGTGGATGCACCGATGCCGCGAGCCAGTCTCCCCTGAGGCAACGGCAACTTTCGGGGCCGGGAAGTTATGCGACGCCCGGCGAGCTAGCGCAGGCGTGAATCATTATAGAGGCACGGACGCCGAGAGAGACAGAGACGAGCGCAACCGAGTTTGGGCTGTGATTCTTTGGCTCCGAAGAGGATGTCGATGTCTGTGACTTTGCCGTCGAGCTAGGGAAGAGGAAATGCGAGGACGGCACGGACAATACGGTTGGCCGCGGGATGGTTGTTTGCGACGGTACTTTCAATGTGTAAAGTTATGAACTTTGAGGGTCGAGAGAGTTTTTCATCGACAACAAATATTAAAGGTTCATACATAATATACAAAACATTTACGAACAAAGTTTCCACGATGAGCTCGAGAGATATCGCGCTACGTAATTGGCTATCGGAGAAAGATGTGCCCATTAAAAACTTTTGCGGTATAAATTTTTGATGTGTTCAGTTAACAAAATCCGAAGTTTCATATTCATTGATTCTAATAAAAATAAAAAAAGAATCTCCGAATAGAAATCCTAATATCTTAAAGGTTTATACTTTCTTCCAGTTCGCCTTCAAGATTTCTCGCGCAACAGCGATTATTCGTTTTTCCTTTTGCCTACGTTCAGAATCTTCCGGTTCAACGTTTATCCTGCATACGCGAAAGGTTTATATACATATATGATTGCAAAATGAAAAGGGGGCAAAGCCGGGACCTACTTAAGATTCTGCGGTGTAGCGAATACGCGCCTTGTGAGCCGCTGAAATCGATCGGAAATTATTCGTGTTTACACGCCAACTCTTCTCTCAACGATAGTTTTATACCGCGAAGGGCAAAGTCGATCGCAAGTTTTTCAGTGTCTTGAACATTCATTGATACTTATTGAAAATATTGAATCTTTTATGTGGAATTTGATATTTTCACTTTGAATTTTGAATTTTGCCCTCGAACTCCAGAGCAGAGAAAATTCTGCATTCTAATACGAAATATGTGTTATTAAGTTTGCAAATATCATAGTGGATTATTGAAATGGCATTACAAACATTACCAAAATGTCTAGGTCTTAAGATTTTTTAATGCCATTAACTCCCTTCCTCTTCCTTCTCACCAGACTTATTTCTTACAAATAATGTAATAAACTTAACTTGTAAATTTTTTATGTTAATTCAAGTTTCCCAATTACTCCAAAAATTGTTGTCCTACAAAACTTTCAGAAAAATACTCAGCTAGCTCTTATCTCTCTCAGTCTTTTAAACTCATTTACTGGATAAAGCACAATTTTAGTTGGGTTAATTATTGAACGTAGACAACGTAACTTTTAGAAACTCTTTTTCAGAGCAACCTGTAATCATTAACGTTCAGCGGTAAAAAAAACTCTGAATTTTTTCTAAGAAGAAAATTATAACGACCCACGAAAATGTCTATGTCAAATTAAGCTGTGTGCGCTTTCTTTGCATACGGAACAACAGTAATTATCCGTAATTGCATATTAATGGACACTAGGTACGAATGTTAATGAGTTTTTAATTTCATCCTTTTAATTATTCATATATGTATATAAGCTTTACTAAAATTATTACCTATAAGCGCACTTTTTAGATTTAAATATTTTCAAAGTTTAATTAAAATGTTAAAAGCCCTGTGAACAACTTTACAACAACAAAAAAGTGGCATACAAGAAATATATACATTCTGTTCAATATGGAACCTGCTGAATGATTTATATAATGTAGGATGAAAACGACCCGACTAATATCGCGACAATTTTCAACGCACACGCAGTGGACTTTGCAAGGAAAACAAACTCCAGTGCATCACGAGTTTGTTCGAGCCGACTTAAGTGATTTACGAACCGCGATAGGCTGCATAATACTGCAGAGACTTGCGTACGCGCGCTGCACTCTCGCGGGCAGATACTTTTCTCAAAGAAGAAGCTGCCGAGAAAGAGAAAGAGAGGAAACTCTTGGCGCTCGCAAGGGACACTGTCTCCGAAACTTTCTCAACGCACACTCGACTCGGCCGCCTTACTTCCGAAAGTAAGCTACATATGTAGTAGGTAGAGAGGAAGACGCGTAATAAAAAGAAAGGAGAACAGACACGACTTATCAAGATGCAGCTCTAATTCGATAGGCCGGCGTGGACGGCGCTTTCAATCGGGAGCTTCTGCTACCCTCGGGGCAGTCGACACAACGCGTATGCATGCATGCGTGTGTATATATTATGGCCGCGTCTCCGACAGCGACGCGTGTCCCCGTTTTCAGCGTCAGGACGGGCCGGATGCCAGCCCCATGCGCAGCATATGGAAATTCAGCGACGGCGAATGCCGGCTTTTGTGAAAAGAGGGAGAGAGAGAGAGAGGGTCAGAGCTAAAAGACCTCGGAGTAATTGGATCTTGATTATGAAGGGAATTAGATTTTGCTTGATTATAAATACGAGAATAATATACTCTCCAAATTAAAATCAGCGGAGTATAGTTATAACGGATTGTAGGTGAAAATCAACTAATAGTTAGTGAATATTATGCACTGATTCAAATTCAGAGAGTACTGTTTGAGGGGTGCGCATTAATTTTCAGACTGAAAATATACAACTGAAAAACAGCTTGAATTTGTATTTAGTAATTTGTGTAAAAGAGTGTAGCTGCGTATTTAATGCTCTAGCACTCCCTTCTTTCTCGTTTTGGAGAGTTTGGAAAAAGAGGTGATGTCTCCTATATTAGGTGCATACTCGCCTCCCCACCTCGACTTGTCAGAGTCTCGCCAAGACTTACCGTTAACTTTTCATTTTTTTTACCCTAATTCAACAGTCGCGGGTATCGACAGGAGATGTTTAACCGGAAATTTTATCGAATTCGTTTTCATCGAGCATTAAATTAGTTCTTTTGATAAGCAATTCCGTAACTTATGGGCTTGAACTTTCGCAAAAGCGAATTCTTTCGAGATAATAGCGAAGCGATAGCTAACCTTGAAAACTGCGCCGAAAGAACGCTGGAAAGTTTTCCTTCTCGCCAACTTGGAGTTGCTCAGCCGCCATCAATCAACGAGAGGGGAGAAAACTTCTCGGAACTGCGCGCATCCCACGAATAGATCAAAGCCGGCTCATTTACAATACCTAAGTGCGCACGTATTCTCCCTCCACGCACACCTATATACATGAGAACACGTGTTCGCGGCGAGAGCGAGCGAAAAAATTTTCACCCGACCATTATCGAACGATAAAATGTCTATAGTTCGGAATGGCCGTATACTGTATGCTCATCAATCGGCTCGCTGTATTCGCCACGAGATTCGAAACTTCTCCGTGGCCTACAGCTCGGAATTAATAGGCATTACGACGCTCGCGAGCGCATAAATTTCGCTGTGGGCGGCGAAAGTAGGAGGAAGCCTCTTGAGAAAGAGAGCGCATGGTGTGTGGCGAGAAATATGGTCAAGGCGAGAATAAATGGTCGACTATTACGCGATAGCGAGGGAGCGATAACCCTATGTTAACCGAGACAAATACGCGCGGTTAATAACGAAGGCGCACCGTCGCCGATGGATCATCCACTCTTCTTCTCCCTCTCCCTCTCTTCACTGCCCGAAACCTGTGCGTACGAGCGACTGTATACCTATTGTTATTGCTATCTATCGCACGCGCACGTGAAATTTTTGCTTGACGAACGATCCGTTGCCGGCGGCGATGTGCGCTTTTTCTTTCCATTTATTGATAGTTTCAGGAGAAATATATTTAGAAGCAAATCAATCATTCGTCGAAGAGGAATAAAATTCTTTGTAAAAAGATGTTTGAAAGTTTTTTGTGCTGATCGAGGGTAAGTGGCTGCGTTAGTGTATCTATAGCACGCTGCGGCAAAGCTCGGCAGTTTATGCGATGTAATCCGAAGCATTGCTTTGTTATCTGCAGCAGCTAAGTACCTTATACAGAGAACAAATTTGTTTGATGAAAAGAAAATCCTTAAAAGTTTTACGCAATGTGGAAAAATGTAACGTAATCGTACCTGGTCTAATGAATAGGTACTTTACAGAGTTTTTCATTGCTTCCGCAAAATTTAAATGAAAAAGAACATTTTTCCTTTTTGCGGCTGAGGATGCTATGACCGCAAAGATTAACTTTTAATAAATTCTGCCTTTGATTTCAAAATACAAGTAATCTTTTCTATGTAAGTGATAAATCAATGGAACAAAATATTTTATTAGAAACTAGAATTCTAAGCGCGGACTTTGCGCCTGCATGTTTACATTTTTCAAACTCTAGTATTATTCGGCAACTCAATTTCTCATCTCCACCGCACATAGCAAGCTCATCGAAAAATAAACTACCAGGCTACGCTCCTCCTCGGCACAATTGATGAGGCATGGACTAAAGTTTCTTCGAAAAATCACGAGCCCTCGAAAAGGAAAAAAGAACGACAATGACATTTTTTATCCGAGCCTCCCCAGATAAGCATTCGGAAATCGTGCATTGATTTGACTATAACACGAAATACACATACACGCGTCATAGCCTTCCCTATGCTAGCCAACTTCTCCGCATTCATCAAGTAGGAGGGGAAAACTTCGCCGGCAAAGGTCAGCGCTGATACCTATACGTGTCGCTCCCTGGGACGTGAACTTGCATCATGCACAGTTGAGAGCGCACGCACATTCCCGAAATTCGACGTCTGGAATGACGTTCGAAATATTTATTTGTCGAAAAGTCTTCGTTGTGATAAATCATCGCGAGCTTTGATTTCTCCCTTTTTTATTATCTCGGAAGAGTTTTTTTATCATACTTTTCAGAGTGAGACGATGAATACCTTCCGAACAGCGCGTTTATATACATAATTTTTACGATACTATACTGGTGCAATGACTTTAATGGCTCTGTGAGCTTAACAAAGAATGCGATTCCCAGATGCGTAATGGTTTTAATAAATCTGAAAGTTGGGCGTGACCGCAGATAAATTGGATACGTAATCTAGCAACTTGAATTTATACGTTTAAGGCACTCGAAAAATGACCGCATTATGTATTGGCTGGCTTCCTTTTTTTCATTAAAAGGATACGTCTCGTGAAAATACTTTTACCTTTTAAATATTTTTCTGGGACGCCAAAATAAATAGTACACCGCATATGTTATTACTAATACGTATACTTCATAAAAACATGTCCCAAAAGTAATAACACTTTTTAGAGATACATTTTAACCCTGAAAGGGCGCGGTGGGAAGTATACTTCCCAATTGAATTTCTTCGGGTTTTTCGTTATAACTCAACTCTATGACATCGTATCAATGTGAAATAACTTTTTCTATATACTTACAAATATTATATCTAAGCACTACTGTACGAGTTTTACAAGAATTACGCATTTTGCAATTGTTATTAAATAAACAATGACAAAAATTTTGTCTTTTTTTGTTTGACGTCCGTCACATTGGATCTGCCATTTTGAATTTTTGAATTTTGACTTTAGATTCGAAATCAGCGACCCCGAAAACAAAAGAGTTGTTCGATATCATTGCCAGTTGAGTTATGCCCCTGAAAGGGTTAAAAAATAAAAATCTAGAATATAAATTTTAGTTCAAATTCTAAATACGTGATGTGCATATAAGAAAGTGTTGGACGTTTTGATAAAATGCTAAGAAGTTTCTAGTCGAGTCTGTTTTTAGCGTAGTATCATTGAATAATAAATATTTCTAAAAATATTTGTAATCTACAATTTTATTTTTCACGTGTTACCTACTTACTAAAACTCGTATGACGAAGAATCTTCTGTTGAAACTTGCTTATAAAGACGTACATAGAAAACTATACGGAAAGAAATATGGAAAAGTTCACATGGATAAGTCGATTACCGTAGCAAGAATGCTTGAATACCACATTATTCAATTTATGCTAGGCCAACACGACAGTTGCATAAATCACAAAATAGAATTCACACAAAGCCAAAGGAAAGTGAAGCAAAATTTCTAAAGTCGAAATTCAATCTTCTTTAAATCTACGCTGAGAAAAATGTTGTAAGAAAGTTTATTATAAACGTAAGAAAAATTATTATATTTTGTAGCAACGTTGGGACTAACTGTACTTATACCACATTTTTATTATAATAATAAACAGAATAATTGTTATAGTTATAATTTATAAAAATTATACCTGTATTAAAAATTATTCGGTAAACATAGTAAACATTTCGTTATAGTAAATATTCCAAACAGATTCTATATAACGATAATAAGTTTTATTTTAATACAATACAAATTTTATTTTGTATCAGTTCAAATGATTATAATTATAAATATAGCAAAAAGCACTACATTAAGAAATTGCCATTTATCATAAAAAATTTTCCTAGCTAATATAGTAAAAATTGCCACACCAGTACTTTCTGAGCACGTCAACATCAAAAACCTCGATTCAATTAGTTTATTTTAATATTGCAAATTAATTATGTTATTTTTTGGTATTATCGTAGTTATATATTGTCATTAGATTATCATTGAAGTTCTCTCGGAATCGGAGGCAGCAAATATATCAGTTTCAAAATTTTGTACTTAAGAATCTCTTATGGGTAAGTGGTTAACGCGTCCGACTATCGTGCTGAGGGTCCAGGGATAAAATATCTAGTCATCAAAAAAAAAATTTTTATTTCTAATTTATTTTTATTTTTACATTAAATATGGTAGCAGAATCCACCGATAGTTCTGTAAACACGAAATAATGAAAATGAAAAGTAATTTTTTGTAATTTGAGCTCAATCATAAGAATTACTACGTTGGGTAACACAAATTATTACAATTACTATTGGTCTCTCTACTGCTACAGAATATAGTAATTTTTTTCTTATATTTATAATAAATTTTCTAAGAATATTTCTTTCAGTATACTTGGACATTCGCAGACGCACGTTTACTCGAATAGACACACATAGAGCCACTGTAGACTCTCTGGAGATACATTCGAATCTCGTATTCTGATCGTATGCGGGCGCGCAGATACATCGTCCGTCGCTTTTAACGCGACACTTAAAACTCTCGTATAGTAGGTTACAGCGCGCGCTCGATTGCGCATCGGCACGTCCAGGTGCACATCCGTACACACGCGTAGTGCCGCGTTAAAAGTATGATGAATGATGCCCGCTGCGAAGTACGTGCTGGCGGGGAAGAAACTAGCACTACGCGTTTTCGAATTCCTGCTTTATGAAGAAGCAACCAAAATTATTGGCTCCTGCTGCTAGCAAAACCTTCGTCACGTAGGAGGGGATGTTGGTACATTTTTAATTTCCGCAAACTTTGTGTAAGGGATTCAGCAATCAAGCATTCCCTGACTTCAGGGAGCAAAACGCCACATGCTCTGGCTGTCCTTCCTAAAAAGTGCCAAGTTTCTCATTCTTGGGCTGTGTGTCGAATGAGGTAACAAGTGACCATGTGTCACGCACTCGCTTCTCTCATTGGCTGGTAGCATCAGGAATACTGGTAATCCTTATTTTTTAACATACAATTATAATCTACAGATAATGAAATGTTATTTACAACTTCATTATCAAAGAAAGTATGGATTTTCAGCTCATACAAAAATACGAGTTTCAACATTTGTTTCCTATTTGCATGGTGAGCCCAACCTGGACACACACCAATAAAAAGCTTGAGATTTTTCTTTTCTTTATATTTATGAGTTTTAAAAAACGCCGCACCTTAATGTGGCCACGCGCGATAGGGCTACAACTACCTTGATGGCACTTAGTGGTCCTCGAGCTATAGACTATACACATATGCGCAAAGAAGCACACGTTTTGTCGTCGGCGTGCTTCAGAAGAGCGGCGTGCGTTCGATCGTATAATAAACTTGGAGCGGACTTGCGCCGGGATTGGCTTGACTGTTGGACTGTTTGGACTGTAGGTGCTAGCTGATTAAAGTTGAATGAGCTCGGATTGATGAATTCCCTACGTGCCAACGGCATTTCACATTTATTGTGACTTCTTTGCGCTCGGATAGTAATACGAGGGCCGCGTGTGCATGCGCATGAGGTGACTTGCCGATGCGAACACGCTGGAACACGACAATGATATTGCAAATTATCGTAATTGCACGCCCTCTCGTCGTGCTGTTTGCGCAGCTATTCCTGCGTGTACTTGCAATTTGAAACGCATTATTTTAATACAAATAATAATGCTTCATTTACGTATTTTAATGTAGTAGTATTATTTATTTATTTTTTATTTATTTCAATAGTAGACGGGCTATAAAACCCCCTGATACAGCAATAAGAAGATTATTACAGGTGGCATAGTTTAGAACAATTTTACTCGCAATTACATTATAAGTCTCATACGCTCGCACGCAAAATATTAAAACTAGAATCTGGGATCAAATGAGTGCACTGACGATTTAAAACGATTCAAAGTTTGTATATTAATTAATCTTTCGGATAAAAGATTCCATGACCGTTTTAAGCGAATTCCTAGATAACGCCTTTTACGAGCAGATTCCCAGATAACGTCATTCTATTCGGGAACGACGGTATAACCTTTTTTTTTCAATCATAATTTCTTGAAAATGGCTTGATGTATCACTTTGAAATTTATAGACAATTTTGTATGTTATGCAAAATTTTATCAAGATCAGTCGATTATTTTTTGAAGATATTGAACATTAAAAATTTTTGGATTTTAAAAAGTGATTTTCTTTGTCTCATGATAACTGGAGTAAAATTGGCTTAATCGATGTCAACTTATTTACAGGGCAGATTTTGGATATTTATCAGATTTCTTCTTTGGGAAAAAGGATTGATCTATAAATTTCAGAGACATTTGAGGTTAAATTTTTTTTCACCTATTTTTCAAATCGTAATTTCTCGAGAATGGCTTTATGTATCATCTTGAAATTTATGGACTCATTCTTTTAAAAGTAAAAAAAATTTAAATTCAGAAATGGTAGAAAGTAAATCGATTTTGGGAAAAATAGAATATTGACCCCAACTGTGTAAGGAAAATCTAAAAAAATTATCCCTGTCTTAAACTCGGTCGAGTAGATCGTGAGATATCAGCTAAATCAGCTTATTCACACATACGCGCACGCACGCACACACACACGACCATACAGACATTTTCTAAAAATAGTTTATTTCAATTCCAAATGTACTAAACAACATTCCTAACACATTTCCTTTTAAGAGAAAGCAATAAATTGTCGATTTTTTTTACAGCAAAAAATAAGGCAATCGTTAATATTGAATTGAAGCAGTACATAAAATTAGAATAAAAATAAAGTACGACCAATCAACATTCAATATTAATCAAGGCGTTTTATTTTCGAGTACGTTGTCCCCTCCCATTATGACTGCCAGGATTTGAATAAAACAGATGTTTCTAAAGGCGTTTGCATCAACTCTAAGTATATTTGGAGTTTTAATTATAGATACCCTTAATACCGTCAAGTCGCTCGTCCCACGCCCCTCGGGCGAAAATCAATGATAAAGAAGAAAATTGATTTTTTCATAATTTAGGACGCAGTAGAGTATATACACTTTAACATAAAGAAGACTTTGTCCAAAATATAGGGTGCGTGAAAGGAGTGCGTGAAAGGAGCGCGTGGCATTTGCTGAAAGCGGCGAAAAATCAAAATGATACTCGAAAGTGCGGACGCGTAAAGCAATGGCACTTTGACTGAAATATGTCTGCGCACTCCGGGAAACGTATTTTTCCAACTGAAAAATTGGGATCTCTTGCGTGTGTGAAAAAGTGCGAGTTCATCGCTGGTGTCATTATCGATACACCTGGATAGTAGTCACATCGAACGCCGTATTCATTACAAAAAGGGCTTGTCAAGATGTTTTCGTAGCTCGAAAAACGCGCAACATCGCTATTCCTGAAAAGTTCGTATTGTCTATTCGATGTTTTCAAAATCGATCATTCTTACATGTATATTTTTCATTTCTATGAGTAGCGCTTTCACCTTACCACCTTATTCTTGACTCGAAGTTAATTTGAGAATAGTCTTTTTAGACATCTTTCGAAAAAAGAATAATCTGATAAACACTTTTTCTCGAGATGTGACGTAATCAATCACAAATATATATTTTATCAAATACACTAAGAACAAATTTTGATTGACTCAATCAAATCCGCGGTTGAGTACGGACAATTAAATAATTTTATTGAAACAAAAATATTAGATTGAATCGAATCAGAATGAAATTCAATTAATTCAATGAAATATGCATTTGATTCCATCTAATATTTTTGTTTTAATAAAATTATTTGATTGTCTGTATTCATTCAAATATAAGTTTAATTTTTTTTCTTAGTTTACAACTCTATAGATATTCAGATATGGTTATTTTTATCACATAAATATATGCAGAGTTAGTCAATAGAACATCAATTTTCAGGAAATCAAGCATTATTTGTGATTGGATAGCTCATCTCTCAAGAAGAAGAGGTGTTAACTTTTACTTTTAAGTACGAGAAATCGATTCCGAAAGCATTGCTCAATCTCTCAAAGGTCATGGACTTGATTTGTAAGCTGGTACCGATATTCATGTTCACATATACCTTCTAGAATTACATAATTTAAAATATACCGTGCATTGTAATTTCTAAGCTGTAATACAATTTAATGACAAGTTTCACTATTTTAAATAAAAAATTTTCTTTCACCTCCAGCTAGGAGGTAGCATAAAGCTTTTCCAAACGAAGATGAGTTCGTTTAACAATTCTATAATTATTTTCCATAGCATTGGGTAATTATTATTTGAAGTCTCCGATGTAATTTCAAGTTTATTGTTAATTAATGTAAGTAAAACGACAAGCTGAAGAGCCGGTATCAATAACAAAGTGCAGTTAACTACTTTATAGGAAACGATAATTTTAATTTTATTCACCTTGAATTAAAATGAATTTAGTTCGTGCTATATATTTAATACAAAAACACTTAATTATCATGTCAGAATTATGTCATAAAATTTACTTAATCACTAAATGTAGAATTATAAAAATTTATTACTTAATTTAACTACTTGAGTATTAATCATTCACTGCTGAACTAGTGGATTTTTTTGCTGCCTTGCATTTGAACTGTGAAAAAATAATGGAATATTTTATTAGGTATATCTCTATAATCCACCTCTAAAAGCTATATAAATAACCCATTAACAAAAGTAATACAGCAGTGTCAATCTCACTAGCAATCAAAGATACGTAATGGAAAGCAGCCTGCAGCCTGTGATCCTAGATGAGCACTCATAATTCTCGAAATAATTCACAAACGTACTCAAATAAATAATCTTTGAGTGTCAGTTTTCGCTCCCCCGAAAAGCTGTTAGATTGCTTTCTGCAGCTCATACAAGTCTCCCACGAACCTCACGCACGCCTCATTTCCAATTTTCCGACCTCTATTTTTTATTTTCACCAAGCAGCTTCCAGACGTAAGAATTTTTCAATTTTTCTCGGTTTCTTTACTAAAGAAATGATCGACACGTAATAACAAATTAGCTCTTGTTTTATTTTTATTAGCTCTATTCGGCTCTAACTTCAGTTCTTTTGATTGTTTGGAAGTTTTTTCGTTAAAGTGAAAAAAAAGATAATTACACATCCCAGTTTATTACTAATTTTTTAGGTGCACATTATAATGAAAAGTAGCACTGAAAGGAGCTAATAAAAATAGAACAAGAGCTAGTTTATTTTTATGTGTAGATTATTTCGTTAGTAATAAAAGAACGAGAAAAATTGGAAAATTCTTACGTTTTGATGTGTTATACACGTTGGTCAAAACTTCGCTCAAAGTTGCCGTTCGCACCGCGCCTTTATCTGCCGGCGTACGACATAATCGGCTATTTCTTTCTCTCTCTTCCCTTTCTTTCTCTCGTTCTCGCTTTTCAGAGCAGAGCTGTAAATTTCGCAAGAGCGCTAGAGGCACGGTAAAACGTGACAGAAAAATTTGAAATATTACAGCGCGAACTATGAGAAACGCACGTCAAGAGTTTATTGACGAGGAGGTGAAAGGTCATGATACATTTATCAATGTGCTTTCCTCGAGAATTGAACAATCGCTCGACATCAATGGTAGCATTTTTAATGTTTTATGAGCTCGTGTGGGTAATAAATCGTGTGTGAATAAATGACGATAAGATACAGTAAACATTTTATAAAGTATAATAGTTGTTAGTATAATCGCTTGAATAAATACCAATAATATATTTCTTGACTAATTAATTTGCGTATATGGACTTTTATAATTGAAATCGAATTTCCGAAGTCAGCCCAACAAAGGGCAATATTTCAAGGAACTGTAAATAAAAATAATTATACGAGTACCGGCCACAGCTCGGAAAATAAACGCTATAAACAAAGCAGCCGCGCAATATGAAAAAATGTAATCAATTCCTCGTGCGTACAAAGAGCCCACGGAAAAAGAAGCAGCGAAAAGTTTGCGGTACGCGCCTGAATTATTCAGCCCCGCTAAATTACGAACATAGTAGCAAAGCCCGTTGTGTACGTGATTCTCCGTATTAAACACGCTCACGCACGTATACAGAAATCCCTCCGAAGGGCAACTTGCCTATTGACTCATTGAGCGCTTACTCCTCGCGCATTAATTGCCCTAATGACGGCAAAGCAAGAGAAAAGTGCGCCCTCGTGCGAAATTAGAGGCGACACGGACAATTTGCGAGTTTCTCTTCCGGTTACAATCGCGCGCTTGCGAGGCTCGTTACGGGGAGAAGGGCGAATGGGCTAGGTAGCGCAGCCCTACTTTTTGCCGCGCCGGAATTCCCATTCGAACTGACGAATTTCCGATAGGCCGTCTGTTTTGCGTCGCGCGCCCTCGTTACCCGACGGCCAGATAAATTTTAAACTTGTACGTCCTCTCGCCAGTCGTCGCTTGTGCAAAAACAGTTAAATTACCGCTTGCCCGATAGTTTCGCTGTCGCAATTTTCTGCTTATTTTGTTCATTGCTCGTGCCTGTAATGTTTTTACGGCGAGGAATGTTGGAAAACATATGAAAAATCCAATTGATAATATGCGCAGGATTATTAATATACAGAAGAAAAAAGCTTAAAAGTTTGAGTAAGAATTGTTAAATTGTTAGATTCGGAAGATTTGTCCGTGCTGGAATTGGCGAAAAAGCGGAATCTGGAAATGAAAAATGCAAAAGGCTCTCGAACAGAACTGGAAAAACCGATACGCCGCAGCCCAGTTATTGAGTTGAGTTAGATCTCTGAAACCAGGCTGTACACGCTGATGGAGCCGTAAAAAGTAAAAAGCCTGGGGCGCATATTCATCAGATCGTAATTGGCCAATGACATGCTCCTTCCTCACAGCAATGTGCAGGAAAAAGTGACAACGTCCTCGTACCGCCCTGACTGCTGCCCCCTCAATGCCAGTTGTCCGAGTCTGTTTATTTCTATCATACACTTTGCAACAGCTCTACACACATCATCAGCAGAGCCGGCCGACAGCCGAGCGATCGACGAGGGCGGACTGTACTAGACTGCGCCAGGCTGGCCGCGACACGCCATTGCATCGAATTATAACGGCGCGGCGGATCCATCAATCGCCGGAAATGAATTGTATATTAATTGAGCCAATGCCGTTGCCGCGGCGATGGATGGCGGGCAGCGACGGGCCGCTATCTCGAAACGCCACTCGATTTTCGCGCGTGTCTATACACAGCTGCGTGCGCTAAATCGTAATTAAATCGAGCGCAAAGTGTAAGGACGAGGGGGAGCAAGCTACGCATTGCGAATTAACGATGAGAGAGCGCAAGAGCGGATATCGAATGTGAAAAACTGCTTTTCGGATTGATTTTGATATTGCAAAGGGTATTCTTTCCTTAATCCGTTGATTAAGGAACTATCAGCTTTAAATGAAGGGATCATGATGTAGGTATAAACTTGTTTTATTCTGTACTTGCAGCTGCCTTATTTAACGTTTTTTCTTCAACAGTTTCGTTTGAAAAAAAGGTTAACGCACTCTGCTGGAAGAAAGGAAAGTTGAAAAAAAAATATATGAATTCAAAATGAAAAGACGAGGAGAGGAGCTCCTCGCGTACGTCTGACCGGATCCGACCCTATTCTACTTCGCAATGTAAGCTTTCCGTCAGTTAACCTTCTGCCTCCGGTGTGCCTTTTTTCTCCCACTTCAAGTCTAGCAGGGATCCATTTTTCATTCGTCGGTTTTGGCTTTGTCGGCTCTTTGTTGCAAAGTTTATTGAATATGTTTCTCTGCATAATTAACTCGTATACATAACGTTTCGCTTTTCATATAGATATCATACTGTTAAATAACAGTGAAGAGGGGGAACATTTGCTAACTTATAGCTAGAATTAGCCAATTACGTATAATAATACGTAGCATGAAAATAATTCCCTAATCAAGTGTTATATGTCATTTATTAAAGGATAGGCGAAGAAAACGATCGAGATATATCCGCATGATCTTTCTGGACGCTTATTAATATGACCGCCGCGGTACGCTTAAAGTTCAACTTAAAGAGTTAATAATCCATAATTGGAAATATGCCGCTAATTAGATGGGGAAACCGAAAGCTCTATAAATTTAATAATGCCGGAGCTGTATAGGCTCTTTAATAATTAATAATCTGTATTTGTAGGCAGTATTGACAGGCTGAGCCCTTTGTGCGCGCGATCCCGCTGTGTTTACGCAACGCTGAACGCGCCTTTGTTACAATAGTCGCTCGCGATTTCGCGCTTGCTCGAGAGCGCGCTTTTAATTCTCGACTTGCGCGCAACTCAACAGGCGAAAGTCCAGCCCAGCTTGCAGATCGAATTACATTCGCGTATCGGATAGCTGCCGCGCTCATCTCGCCCGGCTCGAGTTCGATTTTTACGCTCAACGTTAATATTTAGCTCGCTCTTGCCGCAGGTGAGAATACATTTTTATAGCGCGATTGCCGTTTCAAAGGGGTCTTGATCCGCCACACTTTTTCACTCTAATTGCGCGTTTTGCATAAATGCATGGAAAGGCGTTAACATGCTCACGGTTAATTAATTTTTCGAAATTTATTTTTGCCCAGTTTTGCATTCATTCTGCGTCAGGTAAATACTTGCTCTGAAAAGAATCTGAAGAAATTCGTGCAGGAAATTAACATTGTTTTTCGGATTTTCGTTTGTACAAAAACCCAAGCTTTATGAAATTTAATTAACGGGAAAACAGCATGAAACTTTTCGCGTTTCGGCATCGAAATTGCGCGCGCGAAAAAGTCGCTGGACCGGTAGTAAATAAGAAAGTCGAGGGCTGTGCGCGCGAGAAAAGCTTTCCGCTCGGCGGGCTCGAGGAGCGTCATAAATGAAAAATTCGCGCGCTGACAAAAGGGAAGTTTCGTCGTTAAAACTAAGCGAAGACTCCCTCTGTCTTCCGGCCGTAACGAATCTCCGGCGCGTCTGTCTTGCCCCTCTGGCGAGCGGAAAATTAATGAAATCCTCGTGGCTCGCGCAGCTCCGCTATATACTCGAAAGAATCGCCGCGACGACGCGTGTGCACAAGACACGTTCGATTGCAAGATCGATGCGCGCTCTCGCGCACGCGCGAACTGCATTACGGGGGGTCAGCACGTATACCTAGGCTCATCTTGGTGATTAATGATACTCGTCACTTGCGCGCGAGCCCGCACACTGTCGTCAGCGGGACAGTAAATGCGGACAACGGGTCGATAGGGTAAAAGGGCGAGACCTGCACGCGCCTGCGTTTTAAGGCTTTCTCTCTCTTTATGAGTAATTCTAGTATGCTGCCTCAGTTTGCACGGGTGAAAATTTCATTTTTACAAGTTGAGCACTTTCCCGCTTGCAAAAGTTATTTCACGTTTCAATAAGATGTCAATTATCTGCGCATCCATGTGGATCTTTTCGAATTTAAAACATAATTCATTTTAAATTAAGTAGCGCTTAAGCAATATAGCTTAAACGATTAATGGATCTAATCATGAATACTTGATTAAAAGTTGAATAGAAAAAACGTTAGCTTCAAGATATATTTTTTGTTTTATTCTATGTAACTATAAGGATAATATAGTTATATAGAGTACACCGTTATATTACAGAATTCCGAATATATTCAAATAATAGATATTCCAAACATAATTTTTATGCGACGTCTCTTGAGATTATGTAAACACGCGTGGGCTCGGTTTCAAGCATAACAATATATAAAATTTCGACATTTTTCAGCTAAAATGCTCAGGATAAATTTGTGTAACAATAAATCTTTTCTTTGAAATAAAAAGTGACTAAACATGTTCTTATCAAGATCGAAAAGTTTTAAACTGTCTTGTGATGAAGAATTAACGTGTACAAACGATCTTCTTATCAGTCACGTTTTTTCATTCCGTTCATATGTCTCAAAGATATACTATTCATAAATATACAATATATTATCTGCCACATCTAGGCTGACATTTAAAGCACTCATAGAATACTCAATGATGTACAAAACAAAAATTGCACAAAAAATATCCTTCATAAATGTTGTAGAAATAATATGAAACATCTATAAATAAGAAAAAAAAGCAATTTGACATACTTTAATGATGAAAAATTGACAAAACAATTAAAATAATTTTAAAAATAAAAGTTGTACGATTCAATAAAAAAAAATATCATAATTTAATTTTTAATCTTCGAGAATAAACGTTTAAACGTCTAATACAGAAAACGACGTACGAGTTCGTTGAAAAATAGCGGAAAGTATTTACTCGCACGAAACTTTCTCTTTCGGGACACAGAATTTAAAGTGGAAAAGTTATTGAAACTCGATAACTTATACAGCTTTCATTAAAGGAATTAAAAGTTGAATTACGACTGCACCGAGTTTTTGAAAATTATGAAGTGAATCAACGAGCGATAAACCTTATCTGAAACAGTCCGTTCAATTTATAACAGGCTCAATCAATAATTGCAGTAAATTTCAGAATTAAAACATATAATAAAAGAAACAGCGGATAATAAACATTTTCGGTACGGTTGTTTATACACACACATTTATTACCGCAAACGCGATATTTAAACGACAGTACCGCGACAATCGCGCGCCCGCGCTTAAAACAGTTTTCCCGTCAACTCCACGCTCATATTGTTCTCTATACAAACAGTATATACACAGCACTCGCGACTATATTCCTCTCCCGTTTTCTCCGACGCGCACACTCCATTGTGCGATCTACCGGAAAACACAACGGAAGAAAACCCGCTCGAAAAGAGAGAGAGAGAGAGAGAGAGAGAGAGAGAGAGAGAGAGAGAGAGAGAGAGAGAGAGAGAGAGAGAGAGAGA
>UXGD01002438.1:0-26103 GCA_900474315.1 Torymus auratus | reverse complement strand
CACTGCAAATTTAAACAAATCTCTTCATGATTTCTTTTGTGATATAAACAGCTAATCTAATGTAATACCAATATGTTGGCCAATCTAGATTATAAACTGTAAGGCGTTATTCATCGAGTTGAAAATCGTTAAAAATCGAGTCGCGCGAGATGGTACCTTCTTACGCGAGGAGCCGAGATCGCACCTTGTTACGCGCCGAGCCGAGATCGCACCTTTTTATGCGCCGAGCCGAAATCGCACCTTTTTCTTCCTACCCCACGAGATATTCTCGTTTGAAAATAATTTTCATAATTATTATGTCGGTATTTAAAATCACCTCAAATATTAGTTTGTAATATTTTTACGTAACAGGCTATTGTACAGGTAACAATGTTTACCTCTAATAGATCTTATATATTGTAGAATCTTTTTTGCATTGTAGATTGTCTGTTAAATAAATATCAAAATATCAAATAAATTTTTCTCCGTGTAGCTATATATCGTCGGGTGAAAGCAAGAACGTCCCATCTCAGCTCGGCGCGTAAGAACGTCCAATCTCAGCTCTTTTTTTTAACAATAGCCTTTAATTTAGTGATAGGGTAGTGGCATTAGTAGTGGGACACCCCCTAGAAGTCGGACACTTTTAATGTCAAATAAATATAAATAAATTTTACAGTCAATAAGTAAATAAAACAGTAAGTAAAAGGTCGATGTAAAAATTAGAGGTATGAAGAATAGTAATTCATATAAATATAATTAAACGCTCAATATTATTATTTTTTATTAGGAGCTTTTTTGCAAGTACGAGTCGAAAATAAAAATTGTTTTCTTAGCATAACTGTTAAAATAAGTTTGTACAAGAATCTTGTATTTCCAAAAAAAAATTTGAATTTTTATATCTATAAATAGTTTTACGGAATATATAGAATAGATGAAATAAATTAACTACTGTGGCAAAATTATCATTTTTTAATTTTTATCATCTATTTAAACGTGTCCGACTACTAACTCGTAAATTTCGACAAAAATTTTGAAGTCGGACAAAGTAGCTTTATATGATAATAATGATTTTTAATATATCATAAATAATTATGGTTTTATTTGTAATTAGATACAATTGTGATTATTTTTTATAAGTATACGGCTAAATATACGGCTTTAGCCGTATACGGCTAAATATTTACAATTTCCTAGCATAACCTGTAATTGTTTTTTAAAGTAAGGGGCTAAACCGTGCAAAATCGTCTATCCTACTTTGTCTTTAGATAATTTGAGATTCAATGTAATGTATAAAACTAACGTATTATAGCGTAAAATATACAACGTATTCAATATTTCATCGATTAGTATTTAATCTATCTAAAACTTTAAAAATATAAAAGTGAAATGATGCCTCGAAAAATTCATCAAGTCTAAAAAAAATTACCGGCATTTTCCCGATTTTTTGCGGCAAGAAAAAAGTTCCCGCCATTTTGCCGGTTTTTCCCGATTTCCAGATGAGTAGACACCCTGACAAATTTTTTTAACCACAGGCATTTTTTTGAATCCATGAGAGGATGCATTTTTTCTATAGTCCAACCACTAACGCAATGTATGTCCGAGTAAGTATTAGCAAAAGTGTCCAATTAGTAATGAAATTGGGGTGTTTTAATCTTTACAGTCTAAGAATTATTCTAATGTTATAAGAGTATTGTTAACAAAGAGAATCTATAGATAAATAATTTTTTCAAATGTATCGTGCCCGACCACTATAGTGCCACTACACCCTATTACTATTTAAATAAATAAATAAACCTTCTAATTTTAATTCTAAACTGATGTTTTGTTGCCATTCATAATAATTATTAAAATGAACGCATACCTTTAAACTTGTAAGATAAGTAACGTATATTTTCTCTCCAATGCAAAATATTTATAAACAACGAAGTACGTGGCTTAACCTCAAAAAGAGTTTTTGACGACAACAAAGAGAAAGCTGTTAAGAGTATACTTACATACTATAATAATTGTATATTCAAAAATACACTTAATGCTTTCACTTTTTGCTGTTTACAAACACCATTGGGTTCTACTCTGAGACTCTGACGTATGACGTATCACGTACTTATATGACAGATGACAGATGACTGAGATGAGTAGATGACTGATGCACTGATCTTTATAAAGCAGACTACAGTCACAGCACTAGCGTTTTTTTTCTGCACAATGAGGTATTTTAGCTCCAAGCCAGGTCCTCCATACGAACCACGGCTTCACACGACCATACAGCGCTAGCTATAGCTTATAGGTATATAGGCAACGTCGCGTCGTTGGCTGATAACTCAAGGAGTAAAAAAAAAACGTCGCGTTGTGACCTTGTGGCGTCTTCTAGTGACAAAATGTATAAGCTACCAAAAATATTTTTAATATTTTATTTATCCACTCCCCATTGAAAAGTATTGTTTTTATCGATATATAAAAGCAGTTTAATTATTTCATAACATTACGAACTACATTTAAATAATATGTTCCAGCTGGCAGCTAATAAGTACCCAAAATGCGAAAGCATGGATATATTATGGATGCGAAATTTCGTAAAATCTTATAACTATTAACAGATTCGAGCGTTCTGAAATGTGTGACAACATTCATGAAAATAGACTTATAGCCGTACTTATAGGGCAAATATTTTTATATCCAAATAAGTACTTTCCTACTGAAAAAGCCCACATGGGACCGACATGGGGATGGGATTGATGTGAGAAATTGCGGCAGGATCCCACTAGGCATGTGAGAGCTAGCTACGTGGCTCCCACATGGGTCCCATGCGGGTACCACATAACTAAACATTGTCAATTTTTAAATGAACTTTTTGTTTATTACTAACTTTTTTTATTGGACTTTAAATATTTAAATGTATTTTCGATACATATAAAAATAATACATGACGAATAAAGTATCAAAATTTCTTTTTCCAAAGTGGAAATTAAGAAATGTTTCTCAGTGTAATACTTATATAACAAAAATTAGTAATAAACAAAAGGTTTCATTTAAAAATGATGTCAACATTTAGTCATGTGGGGCCCATGCGGTTCCATGTGCGACCGCGCAGCAATTTCTCACGTTGGTCCCATGTGAGCTTTTTCAGTAGGTTTTGGAAATTATATTTCATTTAAAAATGATGTCAACATTTAGTCATGTGGGACCCACGCGGTTCCAAGTCCGACCACGCAGCAATTTCTCACGTTGGTCCCATATGAGCTTTTTCAGTAGATTTTGGAAATTATTTCACTATAATTATAAGAATCATAGATTCAAACTTTGATAATTTTTTTTGGAAAAACTAGAAAGGAGGAAATTAAAAGAAGAGTATATCTATTATTGAATGGAACAAATAAAAATATATCGATTGTTTTTTTCTAATTATTTTTTTGTTTGTAATTTATAATTCATTTCGTCATACATAAGCTGCATGCATAGTGTTCCGAAATTTATTTTTATCTTAAATAGGTACATTTGGCAACGTCGGCAACAGCAACAGCTGATATACTGGATATACAGCTATAACAGCACAGTAAAAATAACTGTAAATGCTAAAGTCATATAACCGTAAAATTACTGTTCGATGACTGTCCTCGACCGCCAAAAACTGACAACGTTGCCAAATGCGGAAATCCCATTAGGTACATCCGTACATTCCATTTGGCGTAAGATGAAAATGAGTTTCGGAACGCAACCCAAAAGTATATGTGTGTTCGTATGCTGTACTCTGCACGTGGTCGGCTATTGAATGGGTAAGCTTAATCTTTGAAAAACAATGGTTGATTATTTAGCTTAATTAATAAAGTAGTTTGATGTTTCAATTTTGTAAATAACACTGCTTTCATTAAATTTTCATAAAATCTCAAGTTACTTTATTTTTTATTGAATAAACGTTACAAACGTAAATCTTGTAAAAAACGAATTTTTATTTTTCTAAACATAACCTGCAATTTAAATAACGCCTTTTATTTCTAATAATTAATTCCGTTGAATAAAAACCTTTGCAATATAATATTGAATTGAAGTTGAAGATATTGTTAGACGTATTTCTCAGGTTTTCATTGTTCAACCTATGTGGCTAATTTCTTATTTTGGCTGTGTAAACAAAAATGAAGGCAGCGCGTGCGAAGCGCGCTTTATTTAACTTCTGGTTCTAATAAAATATTGTAATTTTTTTAGATTTTGGCTGCTGAAGTATTGGTGAATAAGAGACTCAGAAAAATTGTGCGCAAAAACAACCGCAAAAATGGTGCGAAAAAAAATTGACAATCGCATTAGGACTATGATTGAAGATGGAGTTTCTTGTGGACACAGAACAATGTTTATTATTATTGGTGAAAAGGCAAGGGATCAAGTGGTGTTGCTGCATCACATATTATTAAAATCAGCTGTGAAGGCACAGCCAACTGTTTTGTGGTGCTATAAAAAAGAACTTGGCTTCAGTAGTCACAGAAAAAAGAAAATGAAGTCCTTGCAAAAGAAAGCAAAGTCTGGCAAAGTGGACTTCAATGATGATGATCCTTTTGAACTATTTATACTTTCTACAAAGATACGGTACTGTTACTACAATGAAACGCACAAAATTTTAGGTAACACTTATGACATGTGTATTTTACAAGATTTTGAAGCTTTGACTCCAAATTTGTTGGCTAGAACTCTAGAGACTGTGCAAGGTGGAGGCATTATTGTTTTTCTTTTACAAAGTATGAATTCCTTGAAGCAGTTATATGCAATGAACATGGATGTTCATCAAAGATTCAGAACAGAAGCTCACCAAAATGTTGTTTGTAGATTCAATGAAAGATTTTTATTATCTTTAGCTAACTGTCAAAGATGTCTGGTTGTTGACGATCAGTTGCAAGTATTGCCAGTTTCATCACAAAACTTAAACACTAAATCAGTCCAAAAAGGTACTACAGGAGAAGCAGAAGATTTAGTATTATTAAAAAAAAGTCTACAAGATACACAACCAGTTGGAGCTATTGTGAATCTTTGTAAAACCACTGATCAAGCGAAAGCTTTATTGAAGTTTATTGAAGCTATTTCAGAGAAGACCTTGAGGTCAACCATATCATTAACTGCTGCAAGAGGTCGTGGTAAGTCAGCAGCTCTTGGATTGGCTATTGCTGGTGCTGTTGCATTTGGATATTCAAATATTTACATTACAAGTCCAAGTCCTGAAAATTTAAAAACTCTTTTTGAATTTATTGCAAAAGGATTTGAAGCTTTGAACTATCAGGAACACACTGATTACGAATTCTTTCAATCGACCAATCCAGAATTTAATCAAGCAACAATTAGAGTAAATATCTTTAGGGACCACAGACAAACTATTCAGTATATTCATCCAGCAGATGCCAAGGACAAACTTAGCTTGGCTGAACTATTAGTTATTGATGAAGCTGCTGCGATACCATTACCTCACGTCAAAGCTATGCTAGGACCTTACTTGACCTTTATGGCATCAACAATTAATGGATATGAAGGTACAGGGCGTTCTCTAACACTCAAACTCTTACAACAGCTGAGGTCACGGACAGGTCCAGTAAACACTCACAGTAAGCAAGATAAAGATTTGTGTGCCAAAGCTGTGATTGGGAGACAACTGCAGGAACTTGCACTGGAAGAACCAATAAGGTACAAAGCAGGGGACAGTGTCGAAAAATGGCTGTGTGATTTATTGTGCTTGGATGCAACTACTGGTATTTCTTCCATATCATCAGGGTGTCCTCCACCAGAAGACTGTCAACTTTATTATATAAATAGAGATACACTCTTTTCTTATCACAAAGCTTCAGAAATGTTTTTACAAAGGATGATGGCACTTTGTGTTGCATCTCATTATAAAAACACTCCCAATGATTTGCAAATGATGTCTGATGCTCCAGCTCACCATCTATTTTGTTTACTTGGACCTATAGATCCTGAAAAGAAAACTTTACCCGAGATCTTAGTTGTTTTACAGGTATTCAATTATTTTTCCCATATTACTACATTTTGTATTTTTAATAAATTGACATTAATAATCGAATTTTAATTTGTTTCATTTTAGATTTGTTTAGAGGGACAGATAAAAAAATCAACCATCTCTGATAGTTTAGGGAGAGGCCGCAGAGCAGCTGGTGATTTAATCCCATGGACAATTGCACAGCAATTCCAAGATGAAGATTTTCCATCGCTGAGTGGAGCGCGAATCGTTCGTATTGCTACACATCCTGATTATCAAGGAATGGGTTATGGCAGTCGAGCATTGGAGTTACTCAGACAGTATTATCAATTCTACATTCCAAGCTTGGACGCAGAATTTACGGAAAATGAAAACTCGGCCTTGACCCAGGTGACACAGGTTCAAGATTCTGAAGTAGATTTGTTGGAGGAAATGATTGAACCAAAAAGCTCTTTACCTCCACTCTTACTCAAATTATCAGAGCGTTCTCCAGAACACTTAGACTACCTTGGCGTCTCTTATGGAGTCACGGAACCATTATTAAAATTCTGGAAGCGTGCCAAATTTATTCCTGTATATCTCAGACAAACTTCAAACGAAATTACAGGAGAGCATTCCTGTATTATGTTGTCTAGTCTGCATGATACACCGTCTGATTGGCTGAAAGCCTACTGGGTAGATTTTCGTCGTCGATTCGTCACACTACTTTCTTCGTCTTTTAGGTAAATAAATTACAAGAAGTGCTAATTTACGTATTAATTTGTTACTATGTTCATGTCGTATAATCTTAACGTTTTATTTTTTAGGGATTATTCTCCATCTCTAGCTCTAGCCATTCTAACGAACAGTACGATAAAATTATCGAACGAAAGTCTGCAGAGACATACCTTAGATGCATATTTCACTTCCTATGACATAGGAAGATTAGAGAAATATGGTAACAATATGAGTGATTACCATTTGATCATGGACTTGATCTCACCTTTGGCCAGGCTCTACTTTATGAACCTAATGGGTAGCACCCATTTCTCTCCAGTTCAATCTGCCATACTATTGAGCCTGGGTCTTCAGCATAAAACTGTTGATCAGGTCGTCGAGGAGCTGAATAAATCCACGACGAACGACGCCAACGTTCTGGTATCCTCGCAAGTGCTCGGTTTGTTCAATCGAATAATTTGCAAGGCGACGAAATACTTGAACGAGATCATCAAAGAAAATGTAGGCATCGCATTCAAGGGCATCGACGAGTCCACCGATCACATAAAGGTGAGCCACGAGAAGGGCGAGCTGCGCAAGGAGCTGGAAGCCGCGGACAAGGAGCTGAAGAGGAAGCAACAAATCGAACTGGAGAAGCTGAAGCAAGCCTCGCTCGATCAGTACGCGATCAAAGGCAGTGAGACGGAGTGGTCGAATGCTCTGAAATCCGGCAAGGGGAACAAGAATCTCCTCTCGGTTAAGAGCATCGAGAAGCGCGCGCAAGCAAACGATCAAAATAATCTGAGCTTGCAGGAGAAGGGCAAGGGGAATAAGAAGAAGGGAAATAAGCGAAAGCATAGTTTTTAAAGATGCGTGGAGCACGATCGGATTATTGTTACGCGAATGGAAATTAGTTTTAATTATTGTAAATAATTTTTAAATTTATAAAAGAAAAAAGATGCGAGCAAAGCAAAATAACTTTGTAAATAACAAGGTAATTTTTGTAAATAAACTGACATTTATTCTTAAAAAACAAAACGATTTGAAAATTTAATGTCTCCGTACACTCCCTTGACAATATTTTCGAATTAATCTGATAGAAAGTATTTTTTTTTTTTTTTATTCTAAAAGAAGTCGATAAAGTGCGAATGACAAGAACACTGATTGACTTTTACAACCGCATAAGCACAATTGAATTCTCTCATTTTTTTTTCGAAAACCTGAAAACCATAAAAAAACCTTTGCTAATCCCGACGGGTAAAACTCAGCCTCTCTCTCTCTCTCTTGCACCTCTTTTTCCCAAAAAAAGCACACCGCCCAGTGATCCACCCACACGCCTATATCATAAGCCCTCCTCCAGCGTGCGTCGACTGCAGGCAGTCAGAGAACTATCATCATCATAACCTCGCCGCGTGTCGGCGCGTCGGTCGTATCTCCTCTCTCTCTCTTCAGCTTCTCTCACTTCCACACCCACACACAGACACAATAGGGACCCCCCGTGTGAGTGAGTGCAGATAGAGCACCTCCCCGCGCGCGTACACACGTACGGTTCTATATCTCCTGCGCGCGCGCGCCCCCCAGGAGTCGGATCCTGGCTCTACCCCTTTTCGTCGCTGCTCCGTGTGTTCTTCCCGGAGATATCATATAGAGCAGATTACACGCAGAGAGTGCGGGCAACAGTGAAAATGGCGACGTCGCCCTGAGCAAGAGAGAGAGAGAGGGAGGGAGGTGTATTATCACGGCAGTGTGCGTGATAGAGTGTACATACATATAATAGGTACGTGCCCGCGCGCGTACGTGATATCGCGCGGACGAGGAGAGGACGGCGGCGCAGCGCAGCAGCAGAGAGTAGCAGAGAGCGCGCACAGAGTTGATATAGAGTATGTATAGTGTCGATGTGTGTGTATACGCCGAGACGAAGACGCGTGTGTGCACGCGCGCGCGCGCGTTATAATAAATAAATAAATAGCCAGGGTGGTGTTGTGTATACCTCGGGACGTGCGCGTACACTCGATGTGCTCGAGGAGTTGGCCGATGAATGCTCAACGAGGATAGTGGAGTCTCCCCATTCCGGAGGTGGATATCGAAAGACGGCGCGCGCGCGCGCGCCTGCATGTGTGCGTGCGCTGCTCGTCGGAGAAGGTGTACTTACCTCTCGCTCACTCCCACACTCATACGCACTCGAGGATCTCGAGCAGCACACCAGGCCCTTTTACATAAGCTCAGACGGCTGCTTGCGCGGGAGCGAGAGTAAACAGCGAAGGAGCCGCCGGAGTTTGAGGAGGAGAAAGTGAGAGGTGCTGCTGCGTGTGCGTGCGAAAAACGCGCCTCCAACTGGGTGGGTGGTGGTGGGCCAGGATGGACAAGTCGACGCCGGCAGCCACCGCCACCGGGTGTCAATGCAGATGTCAACGCCTTTGCCTCGGCCACGTCGCCGCTTCGACCGGGTAAGGATGGGCTTCTCTGGCATGTAGGTTGCGAAATGCCCTCTGGCTGCTGCCAAGCCTGCCTTGTTGGCCTCTCTGTTTACTTATGGACTCGGGTGAGCGAGTGTAGGCCTGCCAGGCAGACTGGCTGGCCAAGTGCTTGCTCGTTGGAGTGAGGGCTGGCTTGGGTCGAGTGAAATATTGATGCTTGAATGAGGATTAGTGCGGTGATATTTTTGAGATGGCTGGGAAAATGGTTGCATGTTTACAAGTTAACATTGTATAGTACTTTTGATTGAATTGTGGAGGTTTATTGGTTGATCGGGATAAAGTTTGTAATAAAGAATAAAACTAATGTTAGTTAACTTTTTTATCTGCTCCATTAAAATGTGATATTACTTGATAATGACTAAAAGGTAATTTGATAACAGTTTTATATAAACATGGGTCATAAAGGGATTAAAAGTTTGATTGTCTATTAAAGTTTTATTATTGAATTGTTATCTATTCACAATATCATTAAAATTATTTCTGAATGCATATTGATTGTGTTTGAATGCTAAAAAAAGAGATTTTTTCCTTTTACTCCAATTTATATTTTGGAGTAAAATTACTTAATTCAATGTGTAAGCTTTTAATATCTATGTAATATCCTTCATAATATTATTAATACATTAAAATAACTATAAATAACCATAAATCAATCAACTAAGTTTTATAATTATTATGACCTCATTAAAGAAACGCATTGAGCAGGTTATAAATGCATGTTTATATTGTTTCAATTGATAAAATTTAGGTTTTAAGTAATGTATATATTAGCAAAGTAAGCTTTTTTATTATCAAAGAGCATGTGAATAATAAACAATGGTACATGCTTTTTAAGCTTTAATATTTTTTTAAAGGTTACCCATATAATATCCAAGTAACTTAATTTTCAAAGAATGAAAAAATTATGAAATGCTTAAGTAATTGATATTATCACAATGCTAACAAGTATAATTATTCTAGATTAAATTTGTTTAAACCTGTAAATAATAGTTGATGATCATATAAGAGTTTAATTTTATATATAATATTTATTGCCTTATAAATAAATAATATTTTATATCAAACATAATGACTTATTTGATTATGATGATACAAGATTAATTGAAGGCAATGTGTACAATTGTTTGATAAAGCACTTGAAAGTTGAATAAAATCTTTTATTCTATGATGCTATGTTAAAGATAATATTTTACCTTCACATTTGCTATTTTAGGTTGCTTCTTAATGCGCCAGCACCAGAAGACAACACCATGTTTTGAGAGCACTGCCAAAGCTGCTGAGAGATTTTTCAGAGAGAAATTTCAAGGGATTGGGCAAATGATGTACCCTCCCTTGACTCTCAGTCTAACAGTGGCCAAAAGTGGATTGTTGTTAAGGATTTGAGTAGTTGTTATATCAAGTAAGTTATTCGATATTAGTGAAAAAAAAAAAAACAATTCTAGGTTAGAATGTTAAACTTATTATTGATTTATTACATGAAATATTGAATAAAAATTTTTTTGGCATTTTTAGGTTCAATAAGTGTATTTAGCCATATGCCTCCAGCTGGGCTATCAGCGAGAGGCTTGTCTACCTTAATGGACCCTGGACAACCAGATGCTCGTCTTCGGAGCGAGCGCTTTTTATTACACTCAGAGAATGGCTCAACTCAGTCAAACTTCTCCAATGCGGGAAGCTTCTCGCCAAGGTACCACCACACAAGCAGAACAAACAATCCATCAATCGGGTGAATAGAATAGATTATTTTAAACCTTAAACCCTATTGTTGATTCTCATGAATTAAAATTTTATTTATCAAAATTTGAAATATTACTACTGAAGTTACAAATCATTTTTTCAATAATAATTTTCTGCAGATTTCAAATTAACAAATTATAATTTTTTAATTTATTATTTTATTGGCAATATTATAACTAGGAATTAATAGGTATCAACTTCTGCTTTTATTTTTATCATTTTTATCAAGGTATCATAAATAGATACCATCAGAAGGTATGTGAACACAATAATACAAATAATTTAGATGCTTAAAATAGGTGTCATTTCAAGAGCTCTTCAGATAACATACTGAGCATATTTTCATATTTTTTTATTCACTAAATAAATTTCAAATCAATTAAGAATATACAGCAGGGTTTACACAACTGAAAACTGAAAACTGTAAGCAAAACTATGACAATCATACTCATACAATCATAATCATACTAAAACAATCACAGTCTCACACCTCTCTCCACCAGAGCCATCACCAGCACCAGACAAACCCATGCTTTGCTCACAGTACCAAGACATCTCACGTTTACGCTTTAATTATAATGCCTTAATCCTCACAGCAGTCAAAATTACTGCTATACGAGGACGTCGAGCAACATGTCGGACAGCAGCGTCTCGGACACGCACAGCGGCGGCACCGCGCGCACGCTGTCGCAACAGACGAGCCCCTCCCACGGCACCTTGTCCTCGACATCGCGCCACGACAGCTCCACCCTCTACACGGCTTTGTACGAGTACGTACCGAGGGGCGAGGACGAGCTGTCCCTGCAGATAGGGGAGACCGTCGAGGTGAGAATGATAAATTTAGCTTTGTTGAGGAGAGATGTTTTGATCCTTTTAATGTCGAAGAATTGCGTTAAATTATCTTGAATGATATTAATTGGGCTGTATGCAGAATTTTGGAAAAAATATTATTAGAATATGTCTTTTATTATATGAGTATTTTTCTTCGTCGAGTTCCATTATTTCTTGAAAAACGAAAATTTCGAAATAATGAAACATTTAAAGTTTATAATCATTTTTATAAAAAATAGATTTATTATTTATACACGAAAATCTATGCACGAGTACCTTTAATTATTTTAAAATCAATTTATACGTGATTATCTTAGGTACACGATCAATATAATTATACAGAGTATAATTTTTAAAAAGCACTCTACACGTAATTTTTCTAATTCGATGATTGATCGTTCTCGTATGTAGGTTTTATCGAAAGATCCGAAGATATCGGGCGACGAGGGCTGGTGGACTGGGAAAATCCGTGGCAAGGTGGGCATTTTCCCCGCGAACTACGTCGTTGAAGCGGAAACGATCGATAGGGTATCTTCGCTGATCGAGAGCGTGCAGCCCCTCGAAATCGATTTCGAGGAACTGACACTGGAGGAAGTTATTGGCGTAGGTGGATTCGGCAAAGTCTACCGGTGAGTTAAAACAAATTTGTTGTGATAAGAGGTGGTAGTGATAAAAAAGCATAAAATTTGATAATAGTAATCTGTAAAATTTTATTCCGTTTGATAGTTGTATCACCAAGTAATAGATCTTACATGCTTTTTTTTCTTCCAGTTGATGCTATGAAATTCGTATTTATTACAACATTAATTTTGTTTTTTTTTGGTTTTTTTGTTTTTGTTTTTGTTTTTTTTTTGGTAAAGATACATTTTTGTATATTGTAGTTTATAATACTATCAATATTCGAGATTCAACAGTTTCAATAATTGAAAGTAAAGAAGATTCATAATTAATTTCTGCTTAAAGAACTACCAATCGTTATCATTACTTACTCTTACAGTCACACTAAAAAATTATCTGAAAAAATAACTATCAATCAAAAACTAAAAACTTTCTTTCTCTAATAGAGGGTTCTGGAACGACAAGGAGGTGGCGGTGAAGGCGGCGCGTCAGGACCCGGACGAGGAGCCGAGCGTGACGCAGCAAAACGTACGCCAGGAGGCGAAGCTTTTCTGGCTGCTGAAGCATGATAACATCGTGCAGCTGGAGGGCGTTTGCCTGAAGATGCCAAATATGTGCCTGGTGATGGAGTACGCGCGCGGTGGCAGCCTCAACAGGGTGCTGAGCGGTCGCAAAATCAGGCCCGATGTCCTCGTCGACTGGGCAATACAGATCGCAGGTGGTATGGATTATCTGCACAACAAGGCAAAGATCAGCCTCATACACAGGGATCTCAAAAGCTCAAACGGTGAGTTTGCTAGATATCGAAAGCTTTTCGTTTGTAGATTGATGTTTTCTTGTGAAAAGTGAAGCTCTTAAGTTTTTAGACTTATTCGAGAGAAAAATATTGACAATGGTAACAAATTATTTAAAAGGAATATTTAGAATTATACAGATACTATTTACTTATAAATAATAACCCAAAACATTGAAAACATTTATATTTTGATGTTATCAATTGAAAATTTCATTTATATCAGAAACTTCAGATCAAACCGAATAATCCTACATCTTTGATTAATGTTGTTTTTGTAAGAGGTGAAATTTTTAACAACTGATTATTTGTCGTATTTGTAGTATTGTTGAGTGAGCCGATCGAGAATGACGACTTTCAATACAAAACGTTGAAGATCACAGATTTTGGTCTGGCACGGGAGGTGTACAAAACGACGCGGATGTCAGCAGCTGGAACTTATGCCTGGATGGCGCCCGAAGTCATTAAAAAGAGCACGTTCAGCAAAGCCAGCGACGTTTGGAGGTACGAACCACATAATCTTTATCTTTATTATAAAATTTCAAGGCCGATTTTAAACGAATGTTATCTTGCAGTTATGGAGTAGTTTTATGGGAACTTTTGACTGGAGAAACGCCGTACAAGGGAATTGACGCGTTAGCCGTAGCGTACGGAGTAGCTGTAAATAAATTAACATTACCAATCCCGTCGACGTGCCCCCAGTCATGGAGATGTCTAATGGAAGGTAAAAATTACCTTCATGTAATAATTGTTACATCAATGTTCTACTATTTATAAATCAAAATTTCAGCTTGTTGGGCTTCCGATAGTCACGGTAGGCCAGGTTTCGCGGAGATCCTCGTCGCCCTGGACGAGGTGAAGGCTGCGTTCGCCGCTACTCCCCACGAGTCTTTCCACACGATGCAGGAGGACTGGAGGCTAGAGATTGAACAAGTTCTTCACGGGCTGCGCATGAAAGAGAAGGTATATAAATTCAAATTTGACAGTGGTCGTCTCTGACTAAACATCATAGCATATAAATAATTTAAAAACTGTAAAACAAATTATAATGATTATCGTTTTTTCAAATGCAAATGCAAAGGCATGCCGATCGCTCGAAGAGGTAAGAGATGGGCATATGTAATAGTCTTGAGTGATAATAGTGTCCCGATGTGTTTTGAGTTCATTTTCAGTTAACACGTCACGTACTTGTGTTTTATTTTGTCACGAATCCCTTGGAGTTTGCATTTTTTTCACGCATGTAGTCTACTTAAACCAGAAGGATGAACAAATCCAAAAGAAAACTTTAATTTTTATGCTCGTTTAATTCCAAAACATATCACTTTTAGATGTTTTTTTTTCGTTACCCACTAGTGAATGCTCCAAGTAACCACAAGAAAAAGTGTTTTAATTTTACTTATCACCGTAGACAGACGGCTCTAAAGTCTTGCATAAATTTTTGCCTAAACGCTGACATTATCATTTCGCAGGAACTGCGCTGCAGGGAGGAAGAACTTACAAAGGCCCAGGTACAGCAACGCCAGCACGAAGAGAACTTGCGCCAACGCGAGCAAGAGCTCGCTGCTCGAGAGATTGATTTACTCGAGCGTGAGCTAGCCGTCATGATAATCCAGCAGCAGAACACGCCCACGCCCAAGAAGCGACTCGGCAAGTTCACTAAGTCGAGGCTGAAACTGAACAAGAAAGAACCCGGCAGTGTGCCCAAGATAAGCGCGCCATCGGGTAAGAGGCTTTCTCAACCGATCATTTTGGAAATTGACTTTACATCGTTGAAGTATCGAAAAAATGCCGTTAATTTAGGCTTTTAATCAGTTTTCGTAAATATTTATCATTTAGCAACATGAAATAACATCATCGCAAAGATGACTATAAGTTTTTATATTTTTTAGTAATTTTATTCGATTATGAAATATTTATTTGTTTCAATGATTTCAATGTTAAGTTAATATCCAACTACAATATTAAGCTTTTTTTAAGTTTTTTTTTTTACTTGCGATATTCCAAATGTTAAATCGTCATTCTTACATTTTCCTCGTATCGATATAATCTAATATGCACTGCGTTGAAAAGTTTCTAATCACACTAATTATGATATTTCGTTTGCAGACTTTAGACACACGATAACGGTACAACACACAGCTCCGGACCGGGTGAAGAGTCGGAACCCATCGAGATCGAACAGTCCTCCTGGTTCGCCCAGCATTCCTCGTCTGCGTGCGATAGCCTGTAAGCATTCAAAAGTGTAGCATATCACACTTCTTTCACGTATACGATATATCTCATGAAATCATATTCGAGACACTCAGTGCTGCCGCGGTGAGTGACGGTCACGATCTGTCGCAGCAATTTTTTTTTTTATTATGAATAATATTTTTTTTTATAATGAATAAAATTAAACGTAGAAGTATAAATGCTACCACAGCTGGTGACTGCATCACGAATGAGAGCACCGTAACGTATTTTTTTCTATAGTTTTTTCGATCAAAGTTTTTTCAAGTTTGATTATTACAAGTCAGATGTTTATTATTATATTATTGAACGGCAGTATTGTTCGTGCTTAGTAGATGTGATTGAATTGAATCTGACAGTTACACGTATTGAATATATTACATTTTTTGTTTATTAGTTTTTTTTTTTTCATTCAAGTGGCATGGAGTGAAATATTTTATGTTTATTGTTTTTTTTTTTTTCTCATTTCGTATGTATTATTATATTACATTTCTATTTAACTTCTCATGTGAATGTTTTGCAAATAGTCTTTAAAAGTGGTTTGTATATACGACAAAAGAACTGTATAAAAATTTGATCAATTTTATCTGTTTGTAATTGTGTTTTGATGACGACTAATTTTCCGAATTTCAAATTATTTGGTTTATTTTTTTTTGCACGAAATGTTTTTCAATCTTGTCCAGAAATTCCTGTAGAGTGAAGTTTTTACAATTTTGTTTCCAATTGTTTTATTATTATATTTTGTTTGGTACCTTACGTCAAGTAGGTTTAGATTTCCAATGTCTATGTTCCATTTCAAAATTATTCATCATTCATTGACTATTGACCTTTAATCTTTGGCTTTATAATTTTCATTCTATCTCTTTTTACCAAAGCAATGTTGCTTTATATATCTTTTTTTTTATCAATAATAAATCCAAACAATTAAAACGTATGGCTATTCTAAAAATCAGGTACCTATAAAAAAGCACTAGAAATAAAGACTATTTGCGGAATAATTCCGCACCGAGACAGCCAGCAAAGCGATCGCATCACTAAGCAAGTCTTCTAGTCTCTCTTTTTTCTAGCATATATCATACTTTCTCACTTCTTTCACCTCATTCTCATTATTATTATTATCATTATATATTACGAAGCACCAAAAAAATAAGACAGCGAGTAGAGAGTATATACGCAGTAGTCCAGTGTCGTTTTCTTTTGTTTTCTGTTTTCTTTCGTTCCGGTTGTGTACGCCACGCCATTCACACACCCACCCAAACACACACACACACACACACCCACACTCTCTATCAATCCTCACCTTGAAAAAAAAACCAACCCCATCGGAATCAACGCCGACGACGACGACGACGATGTCATCGCAGTACCAGCTGACGGCGTAAAGGGTAAGACGTGGGGCCCGTCGACGCTACACCAGCGCGAGCGCGGCGCCATCATCTCACCGAGCTCGTCGGCCCTGCCGAGCCTGATCCCCGCCGGTGTAGTGGGCGGCGGCGCTGGCGGGGCCGACGCTGCAAAACGCTGGTCGCGCAGCGCCCCAGACCTCGAGAAGACACCTCTGCGTGCGGCTCTCCTCGTCGCGGCCGCTGCCTCGGCTGGCAACCCCGGGAGCCACCATCATCCTCACCAGATGCATCCCCACCCGCATCACCACCATCAGCAGCAGCAGCAACAGCAGCATCATCACCAGCGTTCGCCGCTGCTCCAGGAAATAGGTAACGTGCGCAAGGCTAGCGGCGAGAGCGCGCGCAAGCTCTACTCCTCGGCGAACGACCTCCTCGACGGCCCGGAGCCTAGCGCCACCACGCCCACTGGCGGCGTCTGCTTAGAGTTCGTGACGAACGATCACGACGAGGAGGACGACTCCTCGTCCTCGGGCTTCGTCGTCGGCTGCGTGCGCAAGACCAAGAGGCGCGAGCGCAGCAAGTCCAAGGACTCGGCGCCGGCCTCCCGCGTCAATAACCAGGCATCGGCCGCCACCGTCGCGAGCGGCAAGCGCAGGGATAGCAGCGAGTCCCGGTTGACCTACCTGGCCGACTTCTTCCGCTCGCCCTCGGGCTCGCGCAAAAGTTCGCTAGCCAATAACAACGGCGAGCGGAAGAACTCGGCTGGCGTGACGATTCGCATCAACGACTCGGACGGGCTCGAGTCCAGTCCGGAGAACTCGATGACGCAGCACAAGTCGCGCGCCTCGAAGAGCCCGCTGAGGGTATTGTCGCGGGTGAAGGCGTGGGGTAGCAGGGACGCCCTCGACGACAAGACGAGCAGCGCCGGCAGCGCCAAGGTCGAGTACAGCGTGCTCCAGGATAGCATAACGTTGCCCAGGTTCGAGAGGCAGCCGTCGACGCGCACGACGCCAAGCTTCCTCGCGGCGAACTCGCGCGAGGGCATTGACTTTGAGAACCTCGAGTCTGAGCTGAGGGATTTGGAGTCCGAGCAGTCGATACTGCAGGAGCTCGAGCTCGCGTCGAAGGGTAGCAATAGCAGCGATAGGACGTTGAATAACTTCAGCGATAACGAGCCCGGGTACGGGAGCGACGACGATACCGAGGACTTGATCGAGAACGATAAGAGCGCGAGGAAGAACGAGGAGGATAAGAAGCGGGCGGACGACGCGAGGATCATACGGGAATCCGGTAGCGCGAATAATAACCATCACTCGACGATCGGATCGTTCGCCAAGCCCAAGATTCACGTCGCGAAGAAGTTCTTTAGGAAGAATTACGGCGGCACGCTGAAGAAGAATTGAGGGGACGCGTTCGAAGTTGCTCTCTGTGTTGCCGAGTAGTTTGGATATCAAGCATATTGTATGTATTTCAAATTTTCGAACTTTTGTTACATGCTTAATGGAGTATCTGCTTGATTGTGAAATCAAGTTCGGGGAAATATAGAGCAATTTCGAAACTTCCTTAAAATTCTCGGATGGTTTGGACTGTTCACTTAGATTTGTATTATACTTAACATTCCAAAATTTTTATCGAAGGTAGTGATTTTTTGAATAATGCTTTATGAAAGTCATTGAAAAACGAATCAAGTTTTGGAGAAGGTAATATTTTTGTAGATAAGTAATGGTTTGATATGATTTATAGATTACTAATATAAAAATTAAGATTAATTTATAACGTCACATTGCTTGCGTCGCGAAAATTAAGTATTTTGCATTTGATAAGCTAAGAAGTTTATAAAAGTTTAATTGAACAGTCTCTAACATTTTTACGGTCTAATATAACCGCGAGTGCATGTGTGCATAGGCGTGGTTTTAGTGAAAGGAGGAAGTATAGAACTTTTTAACGATCTTTATGAAGCTTTTGTACTTTGCGTAACGATGAAAATGAAATCATCTACTTTAGTGAAAGATATTTTACTAAAATTTTACGCGTCGCATTGGTGCTGTCTGTAATATATCGCGTATGAAGGCCTACATTTCATATGAAAATCTACAAATGTTCGCGACATTTACTCTGTTTTTTTTTTCTGAAAAACATTGATATCTAGTTTTAATTTTTTATTAAGAGAAGAATCTAGTGATATAGAGTAATAAATTTTAATGTAAGTAGCCATAATTCCTTTAAGAAGCGTCAAATATTTTATAATCGTAATTTTATTATCGTATACTACTTTACGTGGTAGTAAAACATAAAGACTTTCATAAAGATTGGTTGAAAATGAAAATTTGGGTATAACATAAGGTTATTAGGATTCGCTGCGAGGCTAACCGAGTCAAGGAAGCTGGATTAATTTGTTCTTGAATACTTCCTACTTATTCTATTGCTCAAATTTTTATGAATTTAAAGAAAATTTTAGATTTAATTACGAGAAATTATAAATGGTCGAGTAGATTGTACTTATTTATAAATTAATTATCTACATTTTATTTAAAGTCATATAAATTACTAAAAAAATCAATCTACTATTAAACTAAATTAATTTAAATTTCCTTAAATTAGGATAATTATATTAACTTGAAAAATTTTACGACTAGTGTACAACCCAAAAATTTTGAAAAAAAAATTCATTTAGCATAGACTAGCATTTAATAATTAAGTTTCTTCGTATGAATTCCAATAAATCGTAGGCGCGTTATACCTTTTACGATTATCGTTATAATAGACAAATACTAAGTATTTCGTGATCTATTGCAATGAATTACTCCAGACTCCTGTATAGTGTATAAAAACGAACGAAATCGTTGACCGGGAAAAGTAGCAAAAATAAAAAGAATAGAACGACTGCAGCGTATATCTCATCGATTTACTTTGTATAGTGAGCAAATGCTTGTTTTTTTATTCATCGCAGGCCCGTCTGAGGAGAACTTCCACGTTCCCCGTAAGTCGCAACTGAGTTTTTAAGGAAGCACATTTACCTTCGTTAATTTTATATAATTAAATTATTTACGTACGTTTAGATTTTTCATTTTGCCCTTGACGTTAGTTGTTCGTTATATAGTCAGCCGAGAGTTATTGCATCCTGGAAGGCAGTGAATACTTTTTTTTTTATAATATACATAGCGAGAGGCCTCGGATTGTCTTTCGATTTCGTGCAAAATTAGTTCATACTCTTCGCACTGTAAAACAATGTTTGTTTCGAGTGATCTTCTTTTATATTTGTTATATACTTTTTAATCGATATATATTTACAATCATGTTGGAGACGTTAAAAAAAGATTTTACGCATTTTTATGTACATTTTATCTCAACTTTAAGGGTTTTACAGTGTGTTTATTTGGACACTTAGATTAGCAATCAGAGGCATCTTCGTTGTTCATGTGATTAGTATTAGTGCATGCCTAGAGGGGAACGAAACTGTTTTACCGATTATTCTTTCCGTTCCCGCTACCCCATCGTCCGTAAGTCTCGCTAAGGGTCTCTTAAGATCTACTTTACCGACTGAGTAGGAAAAATGAATCGCGTGATGAAATCCACCATAACAATTGGGTTTAATAGTAACTATGATCTTTGAAAATAATGCAAAGAAACGTTAGCACTTATTAAGTAGCTCGAAAAATAGTTCAAAAGAAAGAAGATCCTTAAGTTAGACTAGGATATAAAAGTAAAGGAAAAGCCGAAAAAAGACATATCGAGAAAACTGCGTCACGCCATTGATATACATATAATACACATACCATCCCTCGAGTATCGCGCCATAGGTGGACACGTTTTTAGCGTATAAATATTTCACATTTATTATTATTATTATTATTTATATTGCTGTTCCATATCTCATTTAGTCTTCACGCGTGTTCGCGCGCCTAGCATAGTGTATAAAGAGAAAATGAGATTTTTTCCGATGATAATGATGATTATGTGCGCGAAAAAACGATGATGTATCTTTTTTCTATCTCTCTCTCTACACCTCTCTCTTATTCTTCTGTCCCCTCTTTCTCTGAATACTGTGTGTATGTAGATTCCATTTCGTATTTTGGGTGAAAGGAAAACAAATGAATATTTTTTTCTTTGGTGAGGGACCACTACCACACAAACTACTACTATATCTTTCTTTCAAGTCATCGCGAGTGATACGCACAATATTGTCCGGGAATACTGTTTCGCGGCGAGGCGCAATGATTCTCTCTTTCTCCCTCTCTCTACTTTGCCGACGGACATTCGACCGAAGTTATATTCTTTACAATCTTTTTTTCCTCTCTCTCCCTTTTCTGTATACAACCTCTTCGATTTCAATTGATCATTTTTTCAAAATTTTCTTAGTAATTATTTTCTCATGAAATTCGAAGTATGCGGTATCAAATATTTAAGATAGTTTTAGGGGCGTCAGACTTTTTTTACCGACCGAGTCAATTCCATTATTTGAAAACATGTTTTTTATTACCTGCAAAGTCAAAAACTCATTATCTCTATTGTAAATCTACATTAACATTTCTTACATGATGTTAGTGCTTTACTCTGTCAGTAATAGTGACTTTACGACCCTTAGCTAAAAAATTAGTTTGAAAAATAGAAACTTAAATCTCTGCTATTACGAAGTAATTAAATTTATTTTCTGGTAATAAAAATAAAAACTAATCGTTAAAAAGATTAATTAGAATTAACTTAAAAAAATTAATTATTATAAAATGAAAAATTCCTAGTAAAGTAGTTTATTGAAGAAAAAGTGATCATTTAAGTCTTGAGAGTTTGCCTACATTCTCTACCGCTATTTTCGATTCTTGCGTTAGACCTGCGAGCATGAAAATGTTGTGAAGAAGCCATTGAACAGTTTTGTCAGTTTTATAGTTTATAATCAATTCTTCAGACCGAATGATTTCCTGAAAGTACGATTCAGCAACTCAAGTAAAAGTAATATTAAAAAGTAACATCATTTTGTAACGAATAATGTTATAATAGTAACAGTAACGATAATAATATTAATAATACTATTAATAATATTAATAATAACGATAACGATGAGTGCAAATGCGGTCTATCTGGTGTTGGTTCTTTTTTTATTATTTTTCCATTAAATAAAAAAGTAAATACAAAACAAACCGTATATAACACTCTAACCAAAATACAGAGCTAATACTTTCGAGCCGTCAGACGCAAAAAAAGAAAAAAAGTGTTTTCGAGAAAGATATACAAATTGTTTATACACGAATACACGTGCAATTATTTATGAGACCATCCGTTCGAGGAATAGCGGAAATGTTATACTATGTAAATGTGCATTTTTTTATCGCGAAAATATCGTTTTGAAAGAGTCAGAAAAAGCTTTCCTCTTTATAAGAAACAAAAAGAAACAATAAAAACGATATTTACAAAGCATAAACACGACAAAGTGTTCTCGTTATAAATATAGTTATTATATAAATATTATACATACGATCGTAATGTTGTGCAAGTGCAGCCGAAAGAATTTCGAGAAAAAAAACGTAAAACGTAGACTTTCTTCCTCTCTTTTACCATTTTCTATTTCATTGTTTGTTCTATTATTATTATTAGCTGCAAAAAAAGTAAATCTTGTCGTACAAATTTATCATTTTTTATTTCCATGCCACCACTGCTATACGTGCACATACACAAAAAAACACAACTGTATTTAGAAATAAATGAAATTTTTTTCAATAAAAATCATTTTTTGAGTTGGAACACGTTGAATTATTATTTTTTGTTGTATTCTTGAATTATCACATGTTTGTTTTCTATTTTACGCTCGGCTTATCGTTCGTTCAACACAAATTTTTATATTAACACTTGTAATTTTTACTAAAATTAACATCGAGTCTACTAATTGAAATTTACTAAGGGATAAGCATCGAGCGTAAAAAGATGTTATTTTCCCAGCATGACTTTTCCGTAGTACCCCTATCAAAAATGTACTTCACCAACATCCTTTATTTCCCTCATAATTCCTCATTTTATGTTGAATTATTATTATTTACAATATATGTATGTACAAACTTTGTAGTTAGTTCTCGTTTTATTTATTTGTTTAGAATGCTTTTTGTGTAGCTTTTAATATTATGTACTGTGTTATTAATCGCATGAATCTGAATAAGCATTATAATTGTGATTTACTGAATCCACAAGTGCACGAAGTTTTCCACGCATCTAATCACAAAAATTTTACATTTCAACTGACACAGCAAATCTCAAACTCATCTTTACGGTTTTGCAAACGGATAAAGAAAACTAATACATCATTGTGTAACGCTTTGAACGAAAATCTTTTTTAACAAGAATTAACACAACATTTTGAGTCAAAGAACTGAAGAAATTCATATAATTACAAGCAAAAAAAAAAGAAAAAAACGTCTCCACCATGAACAAAAAAGAAGAAATCACGAGCTCGTTCTCTTCTCTTGTGTCATGTCAAAGTCCCACTGTATAACACATATGTACGTCTTTTCTATTGCCGAGTACTTATTTCTTTCTCTCTTTCTGGCGCGATGCATTTTTTCCCCGATGATCGTCGCATGCGTCTGTGCATACATACATATATTTTACATATAAGTGCAAGCTGCATACATACATATATATATCTAGATATAGATTTAGAAAGAGAGTAAGTCACATATATGTGCTGTGTGATGAGATGTGATGTCGAGGCGGGGGCTGTCGTCGAGTTGTCGCTGTACAAGGTAAGGGTTAGTTAAGTTTTGTTGCCGGCGAATGCGCGAAGTTGACACTTTTTATTAATTATTTTATATTATTATGCGTCTTTTTGTGGATTATATGCATTTTTGATACGATTTAGAGTAAGTTTTTGCAACATATAGGTTTAGCAAGATTGCACGATATTCACATTTTTAGCATTATTATTTTTGATATATGAAATATAAAATAATATACAAAATACAAAGTTTGAAGCAATCTTTCATTGCGTCTTCCCAGTTGAAATCGATGCAAATTCATGCACATAATTTTTCGGGGGAGATTGACGATGTTCACGCAAGTAGATGCGTAACAAATTTCTAATCATTTGCTAATGACTGCATTCTACTTGATAGGAAGTTTTTTATTAAAATTCAAATGATATGTTATGAATTTCTTTTTGTGCTCGATACTATCTTACCTTGATACTTCGATACTAATGTTGGCAACATGAAACAAATATAATAACCAATTTCACTTGTAAATGTGGTTGTCATTTGCGTTATAAAATATTCAAGTAACGATATTGCATTTTATCGATAATAATTTTGTGAAATTAATTTCAGACTTATTAAAAATATGGTTGGCAAAATAGTAAAAGAGAAAATCATTTAAAATATATATCTTTCTATGTTTAGCAATGACGTATATTCATTATTAATGATTATATTCGACAAATGTAAAAGTAAATTTTTTCAGATTTGTCAAACATGATAAACTGTCTTTTTCCTTGTTAGTTATATTTCGTTACAAAGAAATACATACGAAAGGCGTACAGTTATATAATTATCAGGCCTGCTAATGTTTCATGAAATTACAACAAATTTTTATCATCTTAAAATTATGAACTTATTAATATATAATTTAATTAACAACTTTTTGAAATTTTAAAATCATAATCATAAATAGAAATTTATGAGCTACATACATTCATTTACTTTGGAATTTTAACTAAATAAATAAATAATTGGCCGTTATTTTCGAAAATCTGGTTACAGACAATTAAAGATTTTATGGCTGTAAAATCACTACTAAAAGTTAGTTTTAAATTTTATTACTTCGATCACAAATTATTTAGAATAGTTGACGATTTTTCCGCCTAGGATGTCTGTATAAAAATGCTATTAAAATATTACAAGCTTTAAAAACCAAGAATCAAAGCAAAATTTATGAATTTCAAATTCGATAAATCAACTGTGCATTCTCCTTTTTTAACATTGATCAAAAATATGAAACTTCGTCAATTTTATTTCGATTTTCGGTTTTTAAAGTTTATAATATTCTAGTTGTACGCGGAAAAATTGTCATAACTACATTTTAAATAATTATTTATCGTAGTTGCAACGCAAAAACTATATTTCGGCAGGAATGACCACGATATTCCATAGTGGTCTTCTCTATAATAATTAGTATACATTCATTTTTATGACAGTCAAAAGATAAAAATAAGTAGATCAAATCCAAGCATATATCCATTTATTGAACATACAAATACAATACGAGTACACGAAATTAAAATACAATGTGAAATAGCTACGTTGACTCTTTACCATATGTACATATGCTAGCACTTTCGTTTTATTTATTTTTAACAATCTTGTTATTAAAACTAAATAAAGTGACGGCGGTAAAAATCTACGTTGGTATTTCACGTCTTAAATAATAGAAAAATCACGTATAAACGAAGACAAGAGAGCATGAAAACGAGAATTGACGTGCGAACCCCTCCCTCGCACAGATTACACCCTCCTGGCGAGTGATCAGCTGTCGGCGGGTGGTACCAACGTCGCCGAGTGGGTATCCAGCACGACTTCGCCTACGGCCGGTGACTACAGCTCGCTGAAGCCCGGTCTCACGGGCCCTTACATCATGCCCATGCCAATGCCCATGCCAACCCTGTACAACGGCGACGCCGCGAAGAGGCCGAAGCTAGGGATCATCGAGCTCGTCATCTGCAACATCGGCGCCATGCTCGCCAGCATCGCCATGGACTTTGATGTGCGACTGTCCAACGTCTCGCCCATCCATCCGAGACTACAGCCACCGAGGATAGCAGCGGCAGCGGCAACCCAAGCGGCCCAGTTCCATGAGGAGGAGGGGATGCAGAGGTGGTGGGAGACGGGCTCGTCCAATCGGAACTCCGGATATCTGGGGCCCGAGTACGAGTTCAGCTCGAGCAGCGGATACGCGCACAACACGTATCATGGACCGGCAAGGCATTACAGGTGAGTGCAGTTTGTACCTAGGTTACGTGAAGGGCCTTTGGACCGATTATTGGGATGAATTATTGGGATGATGAGTGCGGATTTGTTGCCGCGGGGCGAGAACCCTGTTCTCACCAATTTATATATTATATATCATATAATAAATTATATGTATGTACTTTTGTTAATTCACCTAGAGACTATTTTGGCTCAATAAGTGACCTATACCCACAAGGATTAGGAGAGGGTCAGGGATCCGGATCACGGATTCGGCTGCAACTGTGGGATAGGTTTTTGGATATAGAAATATGATGAAAGCTGCGATATTAAACCTTAACGCTAAAAAATAGTATATTAATATATTACGCACCTAGGGAGTAAAAAACTTAGACAGTCCGTATGTCGTATAAATTGCCACCCGAGCCGAAGGCGAGGATGGCAAACACGAGATGTGGGCTGGCCAATTTTACTCCCGTGGAGCGTA
>UXGD01002437.1:0-26104 GCA_900474315.1 Torymus auratus | reverse complement strand
ACTTTACTGCCGGCCTCTGGGGTGCGTTAGCGCACTTACCCGAGAGGATCCATCCTAACGCAGTCTCCTGAGCAATGATCTGGGAGGTGGAATTTTTACACAGTCCTGGACGTATTATATGCGTATAAACATCCAGTCCCAGGATCATGTCAATTGGCACCTCTGATGCGTAGTGAGGATCTGCAAGTTCCAAATCCTGGAGAAATTCTAGGTTAGGGGGTAAGCAGTGGCGTGGCGGTAAATAATCCGTGAGCTTAAGTAACACTAGTGCTGAGACAAGCCATCTGGTCTCCATTTGATGTCTTGGAGATATATGCACAGTTACTTGAGACTTTACCGTTTGTAAAACGCCGCCACTTATGCCTCCTACAGAGATACTAGCGGGTCGCCGAGGGACTTGCAAAAGTTACACCATAGACTCCTTGATGAAAGAGGCATCCGAGCAAGGGTCGATGAGGGCTCTAAGCAACACCTTTCTTCCATTTACGGCGAGAATAATTTGCGCTGTGGACATTAGAATCAAACCACGATTATCCGGGGTACTTGAACTTGAGGTGAGAGCATTGACCGTTGGCTCGGGGGGGCCTTGAGTTTGATCTCTGTCTTGATGCATTTCTTGAACGGTTGGAGTAACCATCGCAATCGCTGCCATCTTCATGTCTCTATTATTCGAAAGGTTTGTGTTGCTTGAAAGATGTAGCAGCGAATGGTATCTACCGTGACAGTGGTAGCATGTTCTGTTTGAACAACAGTCTCGAACGCCATGTGAATCTAAGCAATTGCAACATAATCAGTTATTCATTATAAATTCCTTCCTTGAACTTACATCTAGTGCCTTAAAACTATCGCAAGCGCCAATGTAATGATCTTGTTTATACAATTTGCATTCCGCGCCAGCCGGCTGCTGTATCGTGTTATGTATCGAGACCTTACCAGAATTTAATTTTGATGTTTGGGTTTTAGTTGGCGCATTCGATGCGCTTGAGCGCGGTGAGAATTTCTCGGATGTCATTAGTCATTCCTAGTAATGCGTTTAGTCCTTGTTCGGACTCCTTGAGTAAAAGCGGCATCTGGAAAAGCGAATTCAAGCAGGAATTAACAATTAATCTCGTATTTTCGTATTGATCTTTTAACTTTGTCCACCCACGTTTATAATTGTCCGAAGTGACTTGTAGATTTTTTATGAGCTGTGCGGCTTCTCCCGATAAACTAGCCTTTAAATAGTGCATGCGATCCACATCTGTTAACTCTCCATCGTTTACCATAGATAAAAATAAATCCTTAAAAGAAGTCCACTGAGTATAGTTACCTGAAAACTTAGGTAATTCCATATGCGGTAAATTACGGAAGTGCGTGCGACTGGGTACCGAGTTCGGGTTGTTTTGTTCGTTAGTGGGGAGAGTAGCCACCTCGCACTCATGCAGCGCTTCGAACAAGAGACCGCGCTGCTCCAAAAAAAACGTCTTCAGCCAACTCCATCCATCCGTCGAAGTATGGCAACGTAGCCGTATCTGCAGTCTTTACTTCCTCAATTTCCATATCGAGATTTCGAATCTCCTCCCAACGCGACTCCAAACCCTTTAAATATGATTCGACGATGCCTTTTCTCAATCCTTTCTTCCTCATGTTTATGTTTGTTTTTTTGAGCAGTTCGAGAGTCTTCTCCTGCTTTGCTATAGCCTCGGTTAGTTTCATGTTGCTAAAGGGAAGAACGCGAGAACAACTTCCAAAATAGACTAGCGGTTAATCTGTATAAGTTGCGTATTTAACTATAACCCATCCGAGCATGTCAAGATAAGCGAAGAGCAATCGAAAACTAACAACGCAAGAAAAACTTAATTTTTCGAAATCGCCTTTTATCACCGTTGAGTGCGAGAGCAAAACAAGACCGAATTATACCTGCGAAACCATGCGTACAGACGCCTTTCAAAACAATGCTTCGGCCAACTAGCTATGTAAACATTCACGGGCAACGGACGCCGCACTTGTCTAAAGCACGCAGATTCTGGAATTTGACGCGTTCGCAAGGAGTTATTCACATTAACCGTGCCGCTTATAGTTTTCAGTTATTTGTACCACGATTCCTTATTGCTTTTCAACCATGAAACCGCAGATCCGGCTCGAAGAAGCAATAAAAAATAATATAAAGAGATCATAGACCAAAGAACTGAGTAAAGCTTAATTGGTAGATAGTAACGTGTAAATTTTATCTATTTTGTTGGGAATGAGGAATCGTGGGCCGAATAAATGGTATATAACAATCTTTTATTAATACTAAACTTGAGATCTATTTTGTTGGGAATGAGGAATCGTGGGCCGAATAAATGGTATATAACAATCTTTTATTAATACTAAACTTGAGACACTTTATTTAGGAAAAACAACGATAAACAAAAATTAAGGGTTATGTACAAAGAATCGTTACACCGCAATTACAAACAAATCGCTTAGTTCGCGTCCTAAACCGTTCGGTAAAGCCCGTGTACATTATATAAAGGTGTTCGCTCGACCGCGGTTGCTCTCGCACTGATTATCGCCTACGCGTTCTAGCCTAACAAGCTTCGCCTAAAGAGGGACCTGCATAGGTGCCGCGCAATTCTAATCTAAATTTTCTTCACCATAACTTTAGAACATTTGAATATTTAAGGTTCACAATTTTTTTCTAAGTTTTGAGTATCATTTTGGACAAATTAAACCTGGTTTCAGTCACTTTAGATTTTCAGTCCACACGGTTGACCTGAAATAGCCCATATATATCTGTCTATACTATAAAAATATTCCGCCGCTGTCGCCGCCGCCGTGTCGTATAATGGGTGGTGAGGGTGGCAGAGGACGGCAGAGAGGGTGAGGGGGCGTAAGGAGGTGCGGTGAGGAGACTCCTACTGGACGTAAAGAGCCATTTGTACTTCCGCCAAGCTAAAAGCCACTTTACTCCCGCCCGGCGTAAAGAGGAACTTTATCGTAAAGAGCCATTTTACTTCCACCGGGCGTAATGTGTACACATTAGTCCCGCCGAGCGTAAAGTGAACACTTTACGTCCTATGCATATCGTCGTAATTTAGGCATACAGTGTAGAAAATATAATTTCCTAAAATATAAAATAAAACACTAGAAGAGTTAATAACTATGTAATAAACCGCTGCTAACTGCTTTAGCAGAATGCTTTCTCAAAGAGGAGATCATTACTTTTATTTATATTTAGTTTTTTTTTTTTTTTTCTTTCCTGCGAGCAGCTAAAGTTTCGAAAGATCTTTATTTATCTATTATACGTCGAATAATTAAATTCATTTCCTTTCGAGGACTATTCCGGTTTATTACAAGACTATCATGCCCATGTGACGATTTCCTCATAAATTTCATGGTAGAAGGGTGATTTTTCGACTTAATAAGAACGTTTTTGAAGATTATTTCGGTGTACTTCTAAATCCTTATGATCATGAGAAAATTTTGCCGCAAATCAGAGTATTTAGCGCAAATTTCATACCTAGAAGGTTTTCGACCCTTACTACTTAGGTCACGGATAGGCGTGAACTAAGTGCGGGCTTAGGTCACACAGTGCTATAAAATAATAATTTTCGGTTTTTCCATATTTTTCTTTATTTCTTTTAACCGACTTAATATTAACCGATCTGGACGATACAAATATGGTTTGATAGTAAATTTTAAGTTCTTGAAGAAAATGAGCTTACATCTAACTGATATCTAAAGCCAGAGACAAAATAGTACATTACGATACATGTAACTTAAGTAGCCCTATTTGCACAGCGTGAAGTTAGGGCCCAAGCGCAGCAAGGGACCTACTTACGCCGTGCAGAATGCTTCTTAGGTCACAAGTATCGTATAATATTTTATAGCACTACCTACCTAAGCCCGCTGTCACGCCTATTCGTGCCCTAACATCGGGCCGACACAAATATGGTTTGATAGGTAATTTCAAATCCTTTAAGAACATGAGCTTACATCCAACCGATATCCAAACCTGGCGAAGAAAAAAAAAATTTCGATTTTTTCCGTATTTTTCCTTTTTATTTTTTAAATGCTTAATATTATCCGATCAACTATATAATTGAATATGCCCAACTACAAAATAAACTTGAGGTATATGCCAAAGATAAACTTGATACCTCTGTCCAGTTTCGAGTTATGCTGCGAACAAATTCATAACACACACACACCCACACCCACACATACATACATACATTTTCTGGAAAACGCATATTTCGACTCAGGGAGCTCAGAAATATCAAAAATCATCAAAATCTCGAGGTCGACAAATTTCATCGTTTCCAAGCTTTCTCTTTGAGAAAGCAATAGGAAGATATATATTTATCTCTCTGTACCATAAAAATATATCGCCGCTGTCGCCTCCGCCGCCGTTTCGCATAATGAGTGCGGGCGTATTGTTGGTCTTCCTCCGGGCGTAAACATCCACTTTACTCCCGCCGGGAGTAAATAGCCACTTTTCTCCCGCCGGGCGTAAAGAGCCACCTTTCTCTCGCCGGGCATAAAGAGGGACTTTCTTCCGTCTGACATAAAAGGGGACTTTACTCCCACTGGGCGTAAAGTGCCACTTTACTCCCGCTGGGCGTAAAGAGCCATTTATACTTCCGCCAAGCGTAAATGCCAATTTTCCTTCGTCCGGCGTAAAGGGGGTTTTACTCCCGCCGGGCGTAAATAACCTTTTTACTTCTGCCGGGCGTAAAGTGAACACTTTAGGTCTTATGATGAAAATTACAATTTTATAGTGTAAGTAAATCATGTCGACGTATAGTCTGAGTGTGTAAAGTTGAATTTTACACATAGTTTGTGTAAATTCAACTTGACACACAGAAAACGATACATATGGTCATACTTTAGACATACTATGTAGAAATTATAATTACGAAAATATAAAATAAAACTAGAGAAAAAAAGATATCATTTGCTTTTTCAAGAATTATAGTTTAATCCCTAAAATTAATCTGTTGAATTGCCGGCATATTTTCATGCACTTTTGAGGCTTAATTTTAAACTTTTATAACTTTGGAACTTTCATCTGCGCGGCGAGATACGTTCTTCCTCCTCTCAGCCGTCGATATGAGGAGCGGGGTAGAGCAGATGGGGAGCAGTGGGAGTGCGGCTAAAAATTGTAACTTTTGAGGAGTAGAAAGTGGAGCGTATGGAGAGCGTAGTGGTTGGAGAGTGGATATTCAATGAATTCAGTATTCAATACATAATTTATATTTTTATTGAATGGCTAAACTGGGGGTGCCAGTAGCTAGCCAGTAATTTCTGTCCTTGTCTAACAATATGAATCAAATTTCTTAAACAAGGATTAAGTATGTGGCCAGTTGCTAGCAGCAATAACGGAACGCACCCTAGGTAATTTGTGCCTAAATGTCAAATTGCACCTAAGGCTTCGTCCCAGAGTTCAAGGTCGCCAATGATTCTCTCTCTCCTTCCCTCCCTCTCTCTCTCTCTCTTTATGAACTTACCACATTAAGAATCTAAGGACGTAGAAGACCCCACTTTTATTATGCACTTCAACAGCTAGATAGGCGGCTAGGTAGGCAGGCACGTAGGCAGGCAGATAGGTCCCGTGTCGAGTTCCTAGCCTCGCATCAGGCGCCCCAAGTGGCTCATCAGATATGAAGGATACCGGGGTAATAAAATACATGGGGCAGATTAAAACTACCTAGGAAAAGGCACCCCCAAATTAAACCAAAAATGAGTGATAAGTCTACGGAAACGACTATCCATGGGAGTAACCCGAACCACGGATGCCCCCCACCCCACAGGTGATTCCGATCAGAGTATAGCAGACCCAATAGCAGGTGCAGGTCTCCAACTCGTATATGGAGGATACCAATCACTCACTACAGGCTCTAAAGGTAACAGTTTGGGATCTCAGCTATCTCCGAACTCCAAACAAGACCGTATCGGCGCGGTGTCACACTTGGCCTTGTCGACAGAAGCAGTAACATGCATAGGCTTAACAATAAACAACAGAATCCTCGACACTTGGAAACACATTCAGGAGAATTTAGACAAAAATGGATGCAGTGAGCAGCCCGGCACGCAACATCCAATATTGCATCAAAGAGAATTTCCAAAAAGTAATGTCCTTGGTGAGATGAATCACAAACTCTAAAGAAACAACTAACAAAATCAAGTCGAGCTTCGAGCTTATACTGCGGACCGACAGTGACCGACGCCCACAGTGCTCAGAGGTCTCGGTACAGACTTTAGTATCAGAAGTAAAGGAAAGGTCGCTCTCATCCGTCGTCTCAGAAACGTCTGTGGCATCGCAGTCCCAAAGGACTGCAGGGATGAACCTAAACTACCAACTGTCCGTACCGCTGACACCAGGAAATGGCTTGAACGAGGAAATGGACTGAGAGATTGCCAGAAAGAGAAATAAAAGGAATCTGCGCAAGGACAAGAAGAAGAACGCTGGGATAACTAAGAAAAAAGGATCCAAATGCGACCTTCGCCAGTGTTCTCAAACGAATGAAGGAAAAGGTGGACAAGAAGCAAGTTGCCGGAAATGTTAATAAAATAAGGCAAACTATGACTGGGGACCTATTAATACAGCTGCAGAGGGATAGCAACGCGACGCGCCTAAAAGAAACAGTTACAACAGCGATTGGTTCGGAAGCTACAGTCTTCCAGCTCTCGCAACAGGTAGCTCTTGATGTGAGAGAATGGACATGGACACAACTGAGGGTGAAGTCCAGAAGGCGCTTGCCGAAACTGCTGAGGTTCCAGTAGAAGCGCTAAAGGTCAAGGCAATGCGCCCCATGTATGGCAGCATGCAGATGGCAATCGTAACCATGCCACGTATGAACGCACGGTATATCATCAAGAGCGGGAAGGTGAAAATTGGCTGTGTTATAGCAAGAGTTCGAGAAAAGATCTCAGTTCCGAGGTGTTTCAAGTGCTCAGCCTTTGGGCACCTCTCGCACAACTGCGACCAAGGGAACGGTACAACAAAACCGTGCTTTCTATGAGAGGCCATCGAGATCACGGCAGGAGTCGCTCAAGGATCAGTAGGTACGATGCGCTGCTGCGGCTCATACTACCGAAAGATATGGTTTTAGTAGGATACGCGGATGAAGTGGCCATGGTGGCAGTGGCGGCAACTATAGAAGAACTAGAGTGGAAATGGAACGAGACACTAGAAATAGTCAGTCAATGGATGAAAGAGCACGGCCTCAAATTAGCCCAGGAGACGAGCGAAGCTGTACTCGTAACAAAGAGAAGAAATTTCGAGTACCCCAAACTTATACTAGACGGCCATACGATACAGTTCCACGATAGCATCCGGTACATGGGCTTATGGATAGACAAGCACTGGAACTTTAAAGACCACATCAGGCGAACATCGACAAAAGGAGGGAATGTGGGCATAGCTCTACAACAGTTGATTCCCAATGTCGGAGGACCTAAACAAGGTAGCCAAGCACTTCTGGCGACTGTGGTGAACTCGGTGCTACTCTACGGCTCGCCACTATGAGGTACCCACGCGCACAACGACGCAGTCATGAAGAATATGGCCCCATTACAGCGCCGAAAAGCACTTCGAGTTATCAGCTGATACCGCTCCATATCACAGCTCCGATATGGCTACTCGCTAAGGAAAGAGCCAGCGTGTAGAAGAGGCAGCAACGAGAGGACGAGACAGTCATCCCACTGGACATCAAAAGGGAAGCACAGGCAGCCCTACTTCAAGAGTGGCAAGATGAATGGAGCGCATGCCCTAAAGGTAGGGCGTGCGCTCCATTCATCTTGCCACTCTTGAAGGTAGGTGGACATACACGCTTATTAGGAACGTCAAAGATTGGACGACTCGAGATCACAGAAGACTCGATTACTGGGTTACGCAAGTAAGTCATGCTGCGCGGGCTGGAATCTTGGGACAAGATTGCGTGCCACTTTAGGCACGTAATCACAAAAAAGACGGAAAAAGAAGCGGAAATAAAGCGAATGACCAACCAAGTACCTTCGGACCTGAGGGTCAATGCTTGAAGAGATGTGTTTGCCTGTGTGCGCGCGAGTGAGTGTGCGAGCGTGTGTATGTGAATGTATGCATGCAGGAAGAGAAAATGACGTCCTGGATGGGGGCACTCAAATGCAGATAAACTGTCAAGCCTGAACCTCTAATCCCTTGACCGTTATATTAAGGGGACGGAGTAGGGATAAAGACAGCCATGGCGACGGATCCAGCGGGTCAGAACAGGCCCCACTGAAGGAATACTCACGCGGTACTGGTGGGGTTCAGGTATCGTAGGGTCACTGTCTAGAGAGCTTGCTTCCCCTACGCCCACTCCAAAAAAAAGAGGCAAGCCCTGAGTTGTCCACTCTCCCGCATAACATCTGACCACATCCTCTCAGGCTAGTTATCTTTGTTTCGAATAGCCAATGCTCTTGGACGAACGATATGCATGTGTGCATCTTTGGCATGCGTCGGGCTAGTACCGCCGAGGCACTTCTGCAGTGATGCAAGTTTATTTGCGTGAAAATTATTTTAGAAGCTGCTATCTTATCACAAATTCGTTCGGTAATCTTTTCCGAGAGTCGTGGGCCTTTCCTAAGTTTCGGAAGGTCCAACGTCCCTGTCCTGCATTTCATCCTTGTCCGAAGCAGGAGTGTCTACTTCCACATTGTCAGTGGTACCCCGTCTTTTGCTAAGTCTTTTTCTCTCCATACCAGGCAGCGTGCTCTGAAGCCACTACAGTATGGCAGGAAGTCGATGCGTTTTAACGCTTCGACCGCCGTGCATTCCATGGTGACGAGCACTGACGTTTCTATTCCTAAATCGCTTTTCTTGGAGGGGATCTCCTTGAGGACCTTGCCCTGCCTGGTATCCACCTTGAGGCTTGGGTTCGGCCGAGACAGCCTTTTCAGGACGTCCCTGCCTCGTGCTTGCCAGGGACAAAAATTGTAACCCTGGACAGCTTTTGGAGGTCTACCATGTCCACTGCATTGAGACTGGGACTCTCCCAGGTTATGTAGCCTCCCATTTTCTCCTTCAGCCACTTCACATGCTGGGTTCTGCAGTGGAACACATCGTCCTCTGATGCCTCGTCCATGACGCTATCCATAGCCATGGGCGCGATCACCAGCTTACCTTGCTCTTCGCTGAGGCAACCGCTATCCTAAGTGAAGTGGCGACCAATTCACTATAAGTCGGCCGCTCCGCCTCTATTAGCTTTCTCTTAACCTTCCTTGGAGTGAAGCTATCCGAGTCGCGGTTCCTTTTGGCAAGGGTCAGGTTGCCGCCGTCTTCCGTCCCTCCAGCCCCGCGAAGCTCTATCAGCCCCGTTCCTGGGAGTGTCTTGTCGCTTGGGGCGGATCTACCGGCAGCTGGTCAGCCATCGGCAGGGGTCAGCGATCCACCGATCCGTTTCTTACCATTGTTCGTTTTCTTTTTCCTGGTCTCAGTATCGCGAGCCTTTAGGTCCACGTCCTGCGGAGTGCTGATCCCATTCTGTTCTGTGCTGACAGTGTTGCGGTCCGTTGGAACCACGTCCTGTTGTGCATTTACCAAGAGGGAGTAAAGAAGATATAACTAATTGAAAAAAAATCAACAAATCCTATAAATCTTTTTCATTTTTCATCCGATTTTAATTTACGAGGTCTCATTTTATTCCTGGTGTCATTTCAGGAGGTGTTACTGATATGAAAATTGAAAAATTTTCAAACCCTAGACAGATACATCCACTTGTTTATAGGTGCATATATGCTTTTAAGAGAGTTGAGTTAAACAAATACTTAGTCGTATCTTTGCAGGTTGTGATAATTTTTCAGTTTTTATATCAGTAACATCACCTGAAATTGTACAAGGAACATAATGAGACCTTCCAAACCCAAATCGGATGAAAAATGAAAAAGATTTCTTGGTTTTATTGATATTTTTTTACATTAGTGATATCTTCTTTGACAATATTCAAATTTCTTAAAAACAAATTTTTTGTTACTTTAAGAACCCTTGTTTCATATTATATTGTTTCACAAATTATAACATCAGAAGTAAGCATCGTAAGAAAATTTTATAGTTTGCCTATTTTCTTTTTGATATAAGACACCGACAAGTTTTCTTAAAAGTGTTGTGCAGTGGCGAAGCCTACTATTATTTTTATATTTATTTTCTAATCGTGTTTTTATTTGCTCTGGCTTTTATTTATTTGTCGATCGATTCGGCTCGGTAGAGAAATGTCAGTTACTTGTAATTATACGAGTGTATTCTCCGAAACCCGTTTGGATCTATCGAAATTTCGCTGAGATAATTGGGTTACTTGATCACATATATAGTATACATACAGACATATATACATCTCGAAAAACGCTTAAAATGGACTTATTTTAGGTCAAAAATAGCTTTTATGTTGTAAATTTTTAGATTGAAATGTTACAAATTTCGCCCTGACAAAAATTTAAGGCTCTCCCGAGAAGCGGTCATGTCTAAAAATAGGCGTCAAAATGAAAACCCACTCCCGAAACACTCGAGGGGAAGACTCCCGTTAATTAAAAGATTTCTCTAGTCCATAAAAATCTACGTCTAGACAGTCTGTGGCAAGAGAGGCACGCTAAAAAAAATACCTCTCTCTCTCTCTCACCCTTTTTTCCACCTTCCCCTCCAGGCCGCGCACGCGCCTGCACATCGCTTGAACGTCTGGAGGGACTCGGCGCAGCACCGCTGGAAAGGGCAGCTGCACCGGGCGCGCGAAAGAGAAAGAAAAAAGAGAGAGAGAGAGGGACGCACGCTGGCGCCGGGGCGAGGAAAAAATAATTAATGTGCGTGTCACGTGTACAGAGCGCGCACCCCCTCCTTTTTATCCCTTTATCCTCTCCGTTCCTTTTTTAACTCTCATTTTTGCCCTTTTCTTTACCCTCGCCCACATATATAATATATATATATACATGTCTATCTATATACGTGGCCCTTTCTTCCTGCTTTTTGCCAGTTTTGTCTCGGGAGAGGGAAGAAGGTCGAGGAGGAAAAGTGCCGGATAAAAGAATAACGAGATTTCCTTCGCGCGCGTGCGCTCTCTCGCGCACTTTCGCTTTTCGCCGAGGGAGAGATGCTAAAACAATCAAGGCTTGCGCGATTCTTCTCTCTTTTTCCCGCTCTCTCTCTCTCTCTCTCTTTCTCTACGCCACTGCCACTGTTGCGGAAGAGTGAGAGAGGGAGAAGAAAGCAAGCGCGAGGATTGCACCCAAAGGGTCGCCGTGCCGCGACGCCAGACTTATCTTATCAGATTTTTCCTAGGTCCTTTATAACGCCACCGAGAGAGGAAGAGCAAGGAAAGAAGTGTAATTCAATGCCCCGCCGCGCCGAGTAGTGCCGGATTTTTTGTTCGGATTTCTCTGCCGCTTTTTGTGCTTGAGTTGATTGATTACGACGATTGATTCTCGGCTTGTAAGAGAATGCAGATTGCAAATTTTCATACCAAGGGTGAGTTCCTCTCACTTGATATTTAGTCTATGGTTAAAAGTACGTGTATAGATAGAACGAGCAGCGTTTTGTAGTGGTACAGAAATTATTTCACTCTCTTTATTAGAGTTTGTGCTAACTTTACTTGGAAAATAATGAAAGTAAACCTGTAGTAGGGAAATCAAACTCTACTCTCCAAATTCGAATAATAAAAATAAAAATAATTATATCCGATAATATACTTATGTTGTTTTAATAGATCCTAATACATTACGAACTAATTTTAATAATATGTAAAACGTTACTTGCAAGATTTTCCACAATAACATATAAAACCTCCTCAAAGACACTGGTACATTTTTAGATGAAAGAGCAAATTCGTCCCTGATACATAATCTATAAAAACACTAAAACTCTCAACTCTTAGATGCAAATTGACACACTCGAAGAAAGTCCAGTACAACAAGAGTCTTTCAATCAAGTGCGATGTCTAATTCAAGAGAGAAGAGAGCAGCCCTCCCGCGAAACTCGAGCGGCAACAATCGCGCCATAATTCAATCAAACTTTTCACTCCGACGCGCGCGTGATACGTTACGCGCGTCATTAGAGAAAACAAAAGAAAATCAGAGCCCCGGGGTGTCGACTGACTGACTTCGCGGGATTTGGGGGTGTTCTAATGAGTTGCCGCCAAGTGAGAGAGAGACTGCCGAGGGGATTACAGCCCTGCGAAAATTTAATTTATAACGCTCCTCGAAAATTCGCAAGAGCTACTGTTCGCGACTTAAATATCAAATAAAAGTAAAGTCGAAATGAGAAAATTTTAATTCCATAAAAATGATTTCGTGGGAAATTTAATACAAAATTATATAGAACTTTTATATAAATGGTTATATAAAGAAGAACTTATTCAGTCTTTCGTGTATAGAAATACATTTATATTAAAAAAATTATTTCTATCGGTGAAATTTTTTCTATTGAATGAATTGACGCCCAACAAAAAATATTGAATTAGAACAAAATGAAAAATATCTAAATTCTATCGTAATAATTATACAAAGCCCCAAATTACTACTAAAACACGAGCTCATAATCTATTATTTAATTATATTTTCACTCAATTTCGTACAACCAAGACCTCAAAATAATAACACGAAAAATTATACAACATTTCAATCCTATTCCACAAACATCTTTTAGCGTTCTCCCAAAACCACTGGACAAAAATTTATCAGCAACACAAGCTCTCGCAGCGGATCTCTCTCTCTCTCTCTCTCTCTCTCTCTCTCTCTCTCTCGAGCTAGGAAAACGTGCGAGAGAGCGAAGCTGCTCGGTATAACATTAGCCGATATTTGCACTGCGCTTGCACACCGCCGAGGGATAAACAGAGAGAGAGAGTGTGCGAGCGAGAACGAAAGGGGGATGCGCAGACGACGACGACGACGACGACGACGGTAGTGGTACAGCGGGGTCGATGCCTCTCTCTCTTTCTCTCTCTCTCTCTCTCTCTCTCTCTCTCTCTCTCTCTCTCTCTCTCTCTCTCTCTCCCTCGTTTTCTCCGCGCTGCGCCCAAAGGGTTTTAGTATGAAACAACAAGATTTCCATATTTATCCGCGGCGCGGCGCGTCGAGAGAGTCGTTGAGTCTCGATACCTACGTGCGCGCGGCTGGTAGCAGCAGCCCCGCAGCCTCTGCATAACAATATTTCTCAAGAGATTTCCAGGCCTCTGTCGCTGGTGTGTACGTGTTTGCGCACACGCGATTGTCGCGTGCATGCAGTGAGAGGATCGAGGAATCGATCCCCATTGTTGGGCGAGGGTTTTCTCTCTCTCTTCTTTTTTCGTTGAAACGATGCATTTTGTTTTTGGTAAATTAATGGGAGGTGAGTCGAGACAGCGGCGGAAGGGGAGGGAGGGGGGGAGCGTGGTTTATGAGGCGGAACATTCGGTGCCGCTTGATTGATTGCGAAAGTGCTTTTCGAAAGGGGAAAAAAGCGCCTGATGATGTGATAAATTATTATTCATTTGGCTTTTCGAAACGGAATCGTAGTTTATTAATTAGTTGATTGTTCAAGTGTTTTGGGCAACATTAGCGAAGTGTTTGTTATTGGATGATGCTTATTTATTGTGTTAAAATAATTTCTAAGTAAGATTTTAGGCGTAATACGCTCTTAATATATACTACACCAAATATATACTGTTTTAATGCTACTATTCCATTGAATTATGGCTCAATAATCGTCTATAACTTTTGAAAACAAATATTTGTTGGCGAATTATATGATTAAATGGCTTTTACCAGTTTGCAAATAAAAACATATTTGCAAATCCCGTAAAAGTTTTATGTACTTTATTGCAAACAATAGTGGACTTTCGAAACCTCATAATAATTTCTTACACCATCGAGGCACAAAAAAAAAATACAATCCTGCAAAAACAAAAATCAACGACTCTCGTTTTCCGCTAAACGCCATTGTTTGCACGTTCAAACGACCAAATATCAGTTTAATTGCTTCGCATGGTGCGACGGCGGGCGGCGAGGGAATATTGGAGAGCTACGCGATTGCGAACGTTTCCGCGTTGAAAAAAGAGATATAAAGAGTAAACCGTGCTTCAGAAAAATTGGAATTTGACTTTGAGAACAAAAAGTCAAATCAGCTACATGCAATATGAAATTTGAATATACTGTACATTTAGATTTTTATAGATATGAAATTTCCTTCTAATATGATTATCGAAACCAAACTCCCATGTTTATTGCAACATTTAATATTCCATTAAACCCGTCATTAATTTTTTAAGCAGCCATTTGATTCAATTCCCTTTCAATGAAGACGCGCGGGCGCGCACGCGCATAAAAAGGGCGCCGTCGCGGCATATACCGTACCGGACAAAAAAGCCTGAAGCCGCGGGAGATAACGAGCGAGTCGTCGACAACGAGAGAGAAAGAGCGACACAAATGCGAAAAAGGGAAAATTAGAAAAACAAAGAAAGCCATCGAGGGAGAGAGAGAGAAAGGGAGCGGCGGGAGCGGATAAACGAATCAGCGATCGCTGACCGCAGGCCGCAGAGCCCCGGCGAGAAATTGAAAATGGAAATGTTTAATTGCCCGAAAACACGTCGAGTGCTACTCACGCGGTCTCTCTCTTCTCTTTCTCTCGCTTTTGCGTCGAGGGCGAATATAGGGAGCTATATATGTGTATATGTGTGAATATGAATGTGGACGTTTGATATTTCGCGGTGGAAAAATACGTCATGGTTGTTTCTCTTTGTCGGCGAGGTTAAGTGCCCCTCTGGTATAACATAATTTGCATTCTAATTTGCGCGCGATGACGGATTGGTCCTGCGAAATGAGTTTTTTTCACTTTGGAGATGGACGCTGGATGGAATTTTGCAGAGTTGCGCGCGTTATTGTGATTTTATTGCTGGGGCTGGGCAAGAACTAATAATAAAACACGATATTGAAGCACGTTACAAAGTCGTTTCTCGATACGCAGAATAATCAATTTATCGGAACGTTAACACATAGATTACATTTTAAAGGCATTGTGCTTCTAAATTTAGCTCTATGAACAATTTACAAAACTGTATAATATACCTTACTTTTCACAATAATTCATTCATCTATTTAACAATTCTTCAGCTCCGTTTAAAAACATTATCGTCTGATCAGAGCTTTTGAATCGACAACGATAAATCTACACCTCCAGACAGACGAACTTCCTAATAAAAAGAAACAAACTTCAGCGTCTACTACCAAAGCCGAAATTTGTTCAATAAATTCAATAATTCCTCTTCCCTTCCGCACACATACGCCTCGCCTCCCTACACTCCGTCTCCCTGCAATTTCGTACCCCGCGAGCGCCTCTTTTTATTTACCGTCCGACTCACCTCCGCTAATTTTTTCCCTCCCGCCGCCCTCCGTTTGCCAAAACCATCCACGCGCTCTCGCGCCTCTCTCTCTCTCTCTTTCCTCGTTCCGATGATTACACTCGTTAGTAACGAGAGTAACGACCGCCGATCTGATCTCGATGCAGCCCGGGGCGCCCTCCCCTTTCTCTCTATGTATATACTACTCGCGCATGTGTGTGCTATGTGTGTATGTATGCAGTGCTGCGGCGAAATTCGAAATGGCGAAATCAATATGCGTCTCACGCAGCCGCGGAGCCATTGTAGTACGTGGCCACTGTTAAGGCAACGCGCGCGCGCACAGCAAGCGCGCACTTACGTGCGCGTTTTATTCGCCAGTGTGTAGTGCGCCAGCAGTAGTGGGGCTGAAGGGACAAAGTGGAGTGTTCCGGCGGGCAGCGACGCGTCGCGTATACATCGAGCACGCGGGGTGAAAAGCCGGATGGACGCGCGGCCGAATTGTTTTCAGCTCCGGATTTGCTTTTGAGCGATTAACGGGACTGTCGGGGCACGTGGAGTGCAATTTTTCAGCGTTAAGTTGCGTTGTCGAGCTGTGTTTTTAATAAGATTTTTTTTTAACATTGGTAAAGGGGTGCGTCTTTTGTTCCTAGATTTTTGTTACTTGACACTTGCTTGGTCTATCTTTTGACTTCGTTGCTTTACTTGCAATCTATTATCTAAACAATACACTACAACAACCTTGTTCCCCGTTACTTTCTGCAATAGTAAACCATACCTAGGATTTTCTTCTATCTTGTCTATATCATTCCACAAAAGCAGGCAAGAGTTTCTTTCACAATGTACAAATATTAATTCGAATCTCATCTCTCCAGCCGCGCACAAACAATGGAATGCTTAATCCTCACGATCGCAAAGCAAACTCGCGCGCTCTAACATTTTAAATTTTCTTCAAACACACACACACATATGCGCTTCGCATATAGTGCAGAAAGAATTTCCAGAGGCGAGAGAAGAAAGACGAGGGACCGGGGGGGAAAATTTTCTGTCGCCCGCTCCTCGGGGGATCCGGCCGCGTGCGCTCTCGCGTAGCTCGTATCGCGTTACCCGCGGGATTAAAAACCTCAACAAGAAATACTGCCACTGCGCGAAAGCTCTCATTTGCAAGCGCTCGCAGCTTCTCTCTCTTCTTTCCCCTCTTCTTCGAAGCGCGGCGCGCTTTTTTTTTTACTCTGCTCGCTCGTACGTTTTTTTTGTCCGTCGTCGTTTTGCGCGAGATTTTCCCAGTGACATGAAATTCTCAGGGCGCGAGTTCTACTTAAGGGAAAACAAAGCTCCGTCGTCACCTGTCTGCTTTATTGAGGAATTTCTTTTGTTCGCGTTATGTACGCGCACTACATCGATGTACGCGTCACGGTGTGCAGCCTGGAGTTCGCGAAGATTTTAATGTTAATTACCGGGATTTGTGAAAGAATTCAGCGATATGTGCAGAGACGCGGGATGAAATTAGTTCGTTTTATTTGTTTCTCAAATTGCGGAAAATCTGCGATGCGCTTTTTAAAGTGCGCGTGCGGGCTGGTTGCAAAGAAATTGAAATGAATGGAATTATTTTCTGAAATATATACTGTCATTAGTTTTAATTAGGAAATTTATTATAATGTCATGTTGATTCGTAATCTACGTAATTATACACGTTATTGATGTAATTAACTGAATAAACTGCCACGGTACAATTATAATACCTATACAGAAGTGTCTTTGACATAAATTATACTTTGTTGAGTACACATACTTTCCCACTAATCACGCGATAAACCTGCAAATTAAAGCGAATCCCAAGTTTATCAAATGACCATATTGACCATCGCAGCTGCTCATCAGATTCAATGATTAATTCTAAACACAGCTTGCAGCGCTGATTAAAGCTCATATACTCTCTCCGTCTAAATGCTTTTAAATAATTACACCGCGCTGGCCATATGCGCGCACCTCGCCACTCCATAATCTGCCTAATCGTCATCCTCCATACACTCCCCCAACCAAAGATAACACGTGGCTGCATCGTACTTACGTATGGACTAACAATCGTGTGTATCGTCCGAAAGAAAGGTCGCTAAACCGTTTGCAAACGCATAAACATGAACGATTACACGGTGTATCTCTATCTCTCTCTCTCAGCTTATTACGCATTTCAATGGGTGCGAGCGAGCGTCGAGCTCTCGAAATCAAGTTAGTTGGAGAAGCCAGATTACAGCCGACCATGCACCCGGCATTCAGACCAATCCCCATGGCTTGATGAGAAATTTATGGTTTAATGAGTTTACGTTGCTACGCTGTAATTAATAATTCAAAATGACTGCTTTGAAGCTATCCCCCTCCCATACACACAGATACACACACGCACGGATACAGTAATCCCTGAAGGGACATTCTTCGCCGATGGCTGAATGCGAATTGCTGCACGCGACGTGCATAAAAGGCGATATTGGACGTATTTCGTTGCACCGTTGTGTTCGTTTTTTTCTCATTTGTTGTACATTAAAAGGTTATCGACATTGGGTTGTGTACTAATAGGGTTAGCCTTAATTTTGATATATATATTTGTGTCAAAGCTAAATACATACATAACTGAGTAGAATCGAAATTGATTGTTGGAAGTAATGAAAAATAAATTGGAGATTAATAGTATTCAGAAGGCAACTCGACGTTTATAATACATTTGTTTTATTTTTGGAAAAGTAGCTAAAAACAATGCTGCTGATGATGATCAAAGGATCATTTTGAAAAATATTCTTTTACCATAGTTGCAGAATATCGAACCTATTTGCACCTAATAATGTTGTATCAGCTTGTATATTCTAAATGGAAATTGACATCAATCAGTTGAAATTTACATTCTATCATTACTGCGTTACTGGTTTATTATTGCATTTAATCTTTAATCACATAATAACATATAGTTAATTAGTCGATTAATAGACATAGTCGCTCATATCGATTCTTTTCCCTTTCACACTGTGTATTCCCATTTACTCCTCTTATTGCCTGCAATGTCATTGTGAATTAATTATTGATTTGCGAAACAAAACCCCTTAAGCCGGATTTCACGTGGAAATTCGATGTTAACGGAATCGTCGAAACGTGAAACTCATTTCGAGTTTATTTCACTGGGGACTTTTATAACATTCGATTTTCTCCGAATATGCGTTCATGTACGCGCTGAGCATTAATTATTAACGCATGAAAAACGCGAATTTATAATCAGGCTACACTTTATTTCGACATTATAAATCTCTCGCGGAGTACTCTGAAATAATGCTCTCAACAGCATAAAACTCGTCGAACAAAGCGTGTTATAGACTTGCATATAAATAGTTCCACTTATCGATTTTTTAATCGATACATGATTATGACAATTGAGGGACTGATATAATTTTCCGTTTGTGCTTCTCTATTTTTAATGGCTTATCTAATGGGTACGAGATTTACTCTGCTAAATTCAGCTTTAGTTCTGCGTCGTTCAATTAGTATTAATCGATGGGACATGACAATAATAAACATTGTTTTTTCATTACTCATAGTCAATAATGGAAGCATGTTTGGTATTACGAGTACCGGTGTGGATTTTAACATTCGAATAACTAATAATCGAGTAATTTAATTATATAATTCCACGTATTGATCGTTCATCCTCGGTAACAATATATCATATTTACCGGATATTTCATAACATTTCCCAATAATTTAATACGTTCGCCAGTCAAAAATGTCAGTATCTTTTTTTCCTTTCATTTATTCAGAAGGCATTCATGGAAAAATTATTATCGATGAAAACAACAGGAACTGAAATTAATAAAATTTTAACACAGTTTTGTGTATTTTTTCAACATTACAGACAAAATTTCCACGCAAACTCAGTCGCTGAAAATGAATAAATGCTTCTCACACAAACTACCATATAAAATTACACAAGGGATGTATGTATCATGTTCTCTTTTTGAAATATATAAATATTTAATAATGAACTACTTAACACGCGCTACAACAAGCGAAATATAATTTTAAAACCAAGCAATTTACAGAAATAATCTTATTATTATTTAATTTACCCCAAGTCATAGTTCTTCCTCTCCCAGCTCTAAAATATCTTTTCGCCAAGTACCAAAGTCCCCCCCCCCTGTATAACCATTGAAAAATTTCCCACCGAGACTTCCTCCTCTCTCGCCATCCCACAAAAAGACCGCTGCGCCGGTACACAGCGTCTCGGCGCTCCGCTCGGCCATTAATCAGCTCGAACAGCAGCTGATAAACGAAACGCGGTCCGCGCGCCTGTCTCCCCATAATTTTCCGCCTCTTCCCAATTAGCGAACTGTCTCGGTGACTGAACGCGCGGGCCACGCGTCATAAGCCAACACGCCCCCGCACCTAATACCTCAACCTTATACCGTGAGGCAACACCGCGGCCGCGACGTCTTAGCTGCGCGTATTTACGTTCGGCAGAGCGCGAATTGAAATGCAAATCGTGGGATCGGCGATGCAAATCCCCCGCAGCAGCAGCAGCAGCATCACGGGGTAACGCGCGCCGCTGTTCGAAGCAAATTCAAAACGACGACGACGACGCTGCCGTCTGTACCGTCGGGGCTCTTTTGAAGCGGCGTTATTGCATTTTTTGGTATGTAAGGCTGAATGGGACGCGGAAATTTTGATCCCCACCCTATGAGCGCGCGGCGCTTCCGGCTTTTCGCGAGGGCGAGTTTTGAGGGTTGTGAGAGCGAGCCTGGGTTTTATAAAACGGGTTCTTTGACGGAAGTGAATTAACATGCGCGCGAGCGGTGAAAGGGGTTTGGAATTGTGCGAGGGACACGGTGGTAGGAGTGTGTGTTATTAATTAGTGGGCAGTGAATGCGAGTGTTGCGGGGGAGTTTATTAATAACCCGGTATAACTAAGTAAATTGGGAATGCTGTAAGCCGATGCTATTGACTGACCGCATATTTATTATTCATTTAATCTTCCGGCAGTCCCATAGATTGTCTCTGGTAAAAGTCGTGTTGGGATTGGGTCTATTTTGTATAATGTTCGCATAGTGGTATGTGAGAAGCTAAGTTAATTGAAGGGATTGGAAATATTTGGTATCAAAGAATATTCAGAATGGTAGACGAAATAGAGGAATTTTTCCCGTTTCATTTTTCGTTAATTATATTAGAATGAAATGAAGTGTAGACCAAAACTCATGTTACCAGTATTTTGACTATTGTTAGTAGAATATATCTATTTTTATCCATATGTATATTGTTTTTACTCAGGTAGTATACATTTTTTAAATATAATTCAATAGCAGATACGGAAATTAAATATTTTTGTATATTTTGATCGTTTCCCAAAGTTATTAAAAAATATTTGTGTTAGCCATTCACTCTGCACATTTTGTTTTTCATTTGTAGGTACTTTTGTTTAACAATATGTGCGCATAACATAGTTATATCTAAACAGAAATAACGCAAACTTTTTGATAATAATTTAGCATTATATATTTAACAACATAAAATTCCCTGTTAATGTACTAAGAGATGTACTGTGTTACTCTACTTTGATTACGAAAACATCACGATCATCAGGACACGCTAGTAAGAAGATATCGATCAAGGTTACGTATACATCGCGTTACATGCAAAAGAGGAAAAAATTTACAAGTACCACCGACGCGCCACCGGTGGGCCGAAACAAGAGATGCAGAGAGTAAACGAGCGTCGTCGTCGTCGTACATTATGCAGCCACCGGGCGCGTGGGGGAGGAAATAATGAGCGCGCGCACGCGCACACGAGGAGCGCGGGGAAGAGGTAGGAAGAATGTAAAGGGTATCCAGGCCGGTTTGACGTCGCGTTAGGATCTGCTGTAGCACGGGAAGAACGAACGTTGCTTTTTCTCTGCCTCTGTGCTGGTATGTAGACACACCTTTTAAATTATGTGCTCCTGAGGAGACGCGTTTTACGTTGTTATAAATATGCTATGAATGAAGAATCTCTTATTTTGGTTATAATTATATATGTGTGCGAGGTGATGGATGGAGTGATCAGTTGGAAATTTATTGAATCTGTGCTTTGGTTACATTTACTAAATCATAATAATTTGTTATATAATTGTAAATACATTACTTTCATAGATAGAATACTGAAGAATCATGTTATATGAGCCAAAATGTTGCGTATTGACCTCAACTGTGAGCACTCAAGTTACGCATAAATAGAAGTAATGCCGTTATGTGCAATATTGAAATTACAAATTTTTCCCATATAAACCTTTTTTCGAAAAGTACGTTACGACGAAAAGTATGTTTTAGTTTGAATATTAATCAAAAATACCACAGTTTGATACAACGACGTCAGAGTTTTATTTGAAATTTTTTCACTTATGACTAAAATTTCGCGAATTATAGCCATTTACAAAAGGCCGTAAAATCCTGCGTATATAAAAAAAAGCATAAACCCAATACTCGTAAAAACCGTTTTAGAAGTGCAGCTCGACGCGCCCGAGCGCGCTGAAGCTGTTTTAACGTAAAACTGCCAGACTTGAAATATCGATCCACCCTAGCGCTCGCGCTCGTGACCCTAGTAATTTTGCAAAAAGAAAATTTTCGAAAGTTATAAAAGCCCTGAGTAACTCTCGCGCCTCTCCTCTCAGTAAACAAAACAATTTGCATTTTACCTCCGGCACTTCCTATGGACTGGGCGAATTTTCGGTTAAATCGGAATTTAGCGTATTAATAAACTACGCCCGGTACTGCGCTCGGGCATAAATAAAGCGGGGTAGGTGAAAGATACGGAAGAATCCCGTGGCGGCGGAACGAAAGAAACAAAGCGCGAGCGGGGTCGTCCCGCTAAATGTAAATGCTCGACATTTGTTTCGCGCGTGGCCCGCATGACCTCCATTTGTTTGCGTACATGCGCTGCCGTCGTGCATTCCATACTTATCGCGCCGCGCGTGGAAAAAGAATTAAGGCTACGTTATATATAAGTACGCACGCACACGCGCGAAATTACAATTTAATATTTTCCAGGTTTTACGTGTTTTCGCTTGATTTTTAATGTTTTGGGGGCTGGGAGTTTTTTTTTGCGCCACGTGTTCCGCTGCAAAATTCAATTACGCGCCAAGCATAAAAGTAATTTTGCAATTAATGTTCGACTAAAGTTTTTAGCGTCGTTTTGTGTATGATAAATTCCCTCTGTTTATGAATCAATTATCACAGACGTTATTACCAGCAGTTTTTGAAATGATATGATGTTTCGTGATTTTATATTCATCTCACAACAGCCGACATTGCATTCTTCGGTATTAAAACGCGCTGTAAATAATTTTATGATTAATTTGTAAATTATTGGCTGCATTGGAATAATTTGTACAAGTATTATATATATACCTAGTAGTATAACTTTAGATTAGATATGGCGAGAATGTACGTGCATCGTCAAATAAGACAGTTGACGTGGCGAAACTGTTATGCAAAGTAGATAAATCCTCATGAAGATAAATGGCATTACGCGAGATTCATTATCCAAATTAACTTGATATTAAACTTTGATAATGCCGTGACATGTTAGGGGGTCAGAGGGTGCATAACCAAGTATTATACTAATAACCATTTACGGCAGTTATTATATTATTACGTTGTTACTACAATACTAACCTAGTAAACTTTGTGAGACTCTAAAATAATACTGTAAATTCCGAACTTCGCATGACGTTACCAAAATATTACCCATACACCGCTCGTAAAACGATACACAACATCAATAGTGTGTTAAGTTTATTTTGTTCTGAATTTCAGTTTTATCGAAATCATGTAAGGCTTTGAACACATATTTATTTACTTTTGTGAATAAAATATTGACTTCTATTCATAAGTATCGATATCCTTACATAATTGAAGTGGTTTTCGGTAACGAGGGGAATAAACTTTATTTAATCATACTATATGTGTTTGAATAATCTGTAGTGGGTACACCAAATAACTTGAATGAATCAATGTACCTATAGAAGAGTGAAATAGTCTGCTCGAGGTAAAGGGAATAGAGAAAGGTAACGGAAAAATGTAAAACATTGCATTTTCTTTGGTTGCGCAAAAGTTTCATAAAAGAATCCACCCTGAACCTCTATTATTTTTTGTCATGTGAGTTTTTGCTTATTACAAAATTTGTTTTTGATTTCTATAGAAGCTATTGCTTTATGTTTACGAGAAGACGTAACATATGCAAGAAAAGTATGCCCATACGTTCCCTTGGTGAAATATGAATAGGAAAACTGTAAGGTTTATATTATATCGTATGTCGGATGAAATTACGATTGTTCTACTGATTTTATTAAATATAACGCTATTTTTTCAACTTTGGCGTTATTTCCATGTATTCAACTTTTTTCAAATTTCATATTTTAACAAGCTCTAGCATAAGTTTTTTCTTGCATAAAGATTTAATTAACATTTTCACTCTATACTAACGACACAAACACGTCTAAAGCAGAATAAATAGTTAAAAATTTGGCAAAACTCTCCCTTCCAAGTTCAAAACCTTCTTCAAAAGCCATAAACACAGCACAACAAGAGCCCCTCTCAACCTACGTATTTAAACAGCCGCTTTCCAAAAGTCCAAAGAGACAAAGAAGCCGAGCAACCGCCATCATGCGACGCGGTCGCGTTTTATTTTCGTTTTTACGCACGCAGAGAGAGCCGCGACGCTAGCCCTTTCGACGGCCCTTTATTGTTCTATTTTTCCCTTTTTTCGTCGCGCTCACGCGGGCGTCTGGCTTCGCAGCAGGACGCTCATTTGTAAAATTTTATGACGGTCCCCTCTTACGAGCGCACACGTCTGCCATCCATTACGCGCATTCGCTGTTTTTTACGCGTTTTGCTTCAATTACAACGCGTGGACGCCGTGCGGCTACGAGTTTTCTTTGAACCGCGGCCGCGCCTAGCCGTGACAACGGAGGAATCCATTGTGAACGTGTAATATTTTTAGTGACAATGCATCTTTTTGAATAGAAGAATAACGTTCGATGCTTTGCTGTTTGGCGATTGTGGTATTCCTCAAACAATATTTGAAAAGATCTATCTACCTATATAACTGATCCAATAATGAAAAAAAAAGTTTTTGTTGTAAAAATTGAACAGTAATTAATTAATATTGATAAGTAGGTAACAGGTAGAATATTGACAGTAAGAATTTCTTATTTGTGAAAAACTTTATTTTTTTTTTTATCATTCGTTAACCATTTAATTCGTTTATTTGTAATTAAAAGTAACTGCGACGATTTCGAAAGTAAATGAAATGCGTTTTCTGTTAAATTAGTTACGATGGCATAAAGATTTTGATGTAAAAGAGCCGTAACAAGTTTTATTTTTTAATTTTCAGAAAAGGGTCATTATTTGAAGTAGTAACACTACAAGTCGTATTAAAAATTATTTTTTCATACTTTGTAAATATAGAAAACAATAGAGCACGTAAATAGTTGAATGGATAAATTTATTTACTATTTAATCTTATTTATCTTTACTTAGCAAACTTTTTTAAAGAATAAAATACTTCTAACTCTCGCTTTATACCATCAAACTGTCTAAAGACACGATCCACTTTGAACATTTCGTTCCGCCTTTCGTTTATTTATCATAATCATCAATTGAACGAACCAGGCTCGCCCAAACGAGATTATACACAAACAAAATCAGGCAAATCACATTTTTATTAAACCCTCTACCTCTCTCACTGCGCGCCATTCACAGGCAAAAGTGCATCCGCCTCGAAACGAAAAATCCGCGCCTTTGTCGAGCCGCGCGAGAGTGCATGCACTGCGCGACTTGAAGCCTCCTACTCCTCTGCTCCGGGCGCGCGCGCAAAAATCGCATTCTCCGCCTTGAATAAGAAAATACGCAATCCGCTCGGCGGCGGGGCGAGAAAAACGAATCTATTCCGCCTTGCTACACACTTTCTCGCCGGTATCAGGAATATCCGAGCCGCGCACGCGAGAGAGAGCGGCTTATTTCGTCAATAGCAGCAGCTTGGGGGCTAATAATATTCTCCGCTCGCTTTCTCTCTTTCTTTCTCTCGCTCTCTCTTTCTGCGACGAGAAAAGCATTGTGGCGCGCGCTCGTACGTGCCCGAGTCTACGTGCACTAGCCGCGTCGGCTGCGAGATGGCCAAGAGTAGGAGGAGGAGGTGGGACGTAATGTAATGAAATATTAAGGGGCGACGACAACGTCGGAACTCGGTCTTTTTTCTCTTTCTTTCCTTTTTTTTTGCCGCGTGGCCCTGGCGTAATGCGGGCGAAAGTGGCTTTTTGCGATTTGTAATAACGCTGTTGACAGAGGCTAGCTCGGGACCTTTTTTCCATTTCTGCAGATGGAATGAAAGGGTACTTGGAGTGGTTATTTAAATAATTATGTTTCGTTTTTTCATTTTAAAAACCTCTGCTTTTAGTGGATTTCGTTGAAAATAATTTGAATCTTATCAATTTTCAAGACTTGATACAGTATCTAAATGAAATTTCATTTCGTTCTCGGTAATAATAATTTTATTGATCGTTACAAACGTAATTATTATGTTCATTACAACTGTTGTGATAATTATACATAATTAATAAAGATCACCATCATTAGTTTCAATTATTCAATTTTCCAATTTAAAATACAAACTGCCATATTCACATATTCACTCTCAAATTAGAACACGTCTATAATAAATGGCTTCATAATATGTACAAATAGTTTTGCTTCCTCCTAGAGGAAGCTTTGTGATAGTAAAAAAAAAGTTTATGAGATAATGTGTTAGGAATGTTGTTT